>PVIU01003463.1:0-144707 GCA_004026605.1 Ondatra zibethicus
GGACCCTAGCTATAAAATAAAGGTCACCAAGCACTTAGCTCACAAGCCCAGAGAAGCTGAATACCTAGGTGAACCCAAAGAAAGCATACACAGAACCTCCTGGAAGTTGAAAGCAAACAGGATCATCAAGCAAAAGTTGGAAGCCAGGGGCGGGGATAGAGGTGGGAGAAATTTCATCCGATGGATGGAGATAGAGACATGAAAGCTATTTGTAAAGATTATCTGTTACAAGTAATCTATACATAATTAATTCAAAATATGTATAACTTACTGAACATAATATTTTTCCACATTAACAATCCAGAAATATAAAATAGTGATCCAAACTGGTCTATTTTACTTAAAACTTGTCATCTCCAAAGCAATGGCATACTTCAGTACTCATATTCTCTTTCTGTCTCTCTCACTGATGACAAAGGTAAAAAGGCAATGGATAATGTAAAGACTCAGCAAGTATAAACGGGACAACAGCAAAGACGTGATAACAGCAGGTGAGGCTCACTGAGAGCAGCAGGCACAGCACATGGACTACAGGTCATGTTAGTGCTCTGGAGAATAAATCTAAGTGGCTTTCTTTGAATGCAGACAATGAGGGAAACGATCATACTGGAGGGACCATATGGGGAAATTAGGACCAGAAACTAGAGTGTTACCATACAGGCAAATTAGGTTCGTAAAGGAAGTTGAAAATTCTAAACGGTCAAATCTAACACTCTGTTCTCTGTACTGCCAAACCACTTGATAAAATCTGAAAGCCTTGATGGAATCGATGATTTAGAAGGTCTGTAAATGTTTTCAGTTTTCAGAGTTAGAGTCATATATTCCTTTAAGTAGCTAATATATATCTAATAAAAATTATTTAAGAAGCAGTAGGTTTATCATTAAGGACTCGAAGTTCCAGTGGGAACAACAGAAATTTTATGTGTAGAAGAATCACACGAGTTACAAGTTGCCAAGCACCATAAGAGAAACAAATAAAAGACACAGCGATTAAAAAGGAACTTTTAGAACTATTCAAATTCAGAAAACATAATCTAAATGTCTCTAGTATAAGGAAGTATTCAAGGCCAGCTCTGGTCCAAAGTCTTGAGAGATGTATTACTACTATCACTCAGGATAAAAAGCGATGGAATGGGGAGATGGTTCACTTGGTCAAGTGCTTCATGAGAACTTTAGTTCAATTCCCCAAACCCATGTAAAAAGGTCACTTGTGTTAGCACAGTTTGAAATCTGAGTGCTGGGGCGGGGGTACACTCCAGACCTATGAGAGACCCTGTTTCAAAATACAAGGTGGATGGCTCCTCAGATTGATACCCAAGGTTTACCTCTGGCTTCCACAGACATATGCATACCCAAATCCTTACACGCCACATAACTGCACACAAAATAAAATTATCCTCAAGCAGACTCATATAATGCACAGTTTCAAGTTAGATTAAATGTGAGTACAACTTCAGACACAGGGCACAAAGAAGAAACAAGAAGAAAAAAGAGGCTACATAATTTTTATAAAGAACCCACTGCTTTATCCAGTATGATTTGCATGTGACAGTGCTCCAGCATGCTTGGAAAGTCAGTGTTTAACATAAATCCAGGATAGCTACACAATCACTGAACAACAAGGGAAAAATATAATGAAAAAGTAGTTTTAAATAGCAGACAACATTGGAGAATGAATTTTCATTTAATTGCTTTAGTGGTTATTATTCAAAGTACAAAATCTAAAAACAAACTTATAGTAGGAATCTTTATATTTCACATAGAAAAAACAAACAACTTCAAAGATGCAAATATCATCTAGTAAGCTCTACAAGCTAACTTTTATTGTGTGTGAAATAACTATTTCTACAAAGGATTGCAAATTAATGAAGAGCTTGTTGAAATTATTTAACCCAAAAGCCTGTCCAACGGGATGCCGCTATTGACTATTTTCAAATGGTTTCTCTCCAGTTTGGCCCGGTATTTAAATGTATTTATTATGAGAGTTTCCTTCCTAAGTCTAGACTAGATTTTCTTAAAATGATGAAATTATACAATATTAAACCCAAATACCACAATATTTTACTACAGTTATAGACTTTACTTTCAAGGGCCGAGGCTAGCCATGGATTCCTGATGTATGTACAATGATTCTGATTTTCCTAGCTGTTAAATTAGATAGAAATAGAAAAACAATGAAGGTGTAATTTTATTTTGTCATTTTATAAAGTATTTTGCAACTTTACTTACATACAACAATAATAGGTCACAAATCATAGAGAATTTTTACTAATACTCTATAATGAGTAAACTGTTATAATGATCTAATCTTATTTCCAAACATTTTAGATAAAATACCTCACCTCGTTTCTCATTATTCTCCAAAGGTTTAGTGTAATTCTACCAACGATGTTGATCTCACTCATTGTATCTGATCCATAGTCATCTCTTTCCGCTGCAAATCTGTTTTCAGTCTTGTCATCTATAAAAAAAAATGCACATTGTATCAAGAGAAGCAGAAAATAAGCTTTCAGGTAAATTATGCCAAAGAAAATGAAAACAACAAAAGTAAGAAATAAGACTAAAAGTAAAATTTGATTCAGTCTATTTAATATTAGAACAATGGAATACTTATTATTTTAACAAAAACAATTTTTTAAATCACATAGGAATTTTGTAAAATAAATATAAAGACACATGCATTCTCTTCATCTTTCTATATAGTATATACGCTTGTCCCTTGGTATCTATAGAGAATGGTTCCTGGATATCCTGTAGGTAACAAAACATGTAAAACACTCCTTAAATAAAATGGCTTAATATTTGTGTAAGATCTATGCATAGCTACATCCAAACATATCACCATATTGTTTAGAATACCAAGTACAATGTAAATAGTTGTTTAGTGTGCATGCATTTTTGATATAGCTGTCTCTGTGGCTGTGGTATCCCAGGATATTTAGAGACAACTATGTATATTTATTTTTGTCTACACAAAATCCAAAACTGTTTTAATTTGAATATTTCTCAATAAAAACACTTTAGTGATGTTTGAAAATGTACTTTGAATGTAATTCCTACTAATAAAAAAGTAAAGTATCTTCAAAATCTTACTCTTACTTTTTAATTTTTAAGTACATTATTTTGCATATAAGTTTCATCAACAGTAATTAAAATTTTACTGCCTTATTTTAAAGTTTAGAAAAATGTTACTTTCTTATTTTTGTCAATTTTAACAACATACTGATAGTTTTTTTCCTGTACCCTCAAGTATTACATAGTTGAAAATAGTCTATTATTTGAACTACAAAATAAGTAGTTAAAAATTCCAGTGGTACAATCTTGTTTTTAATTAACACTGATGAAGTTGTAATTTTTGAACTGTAAATGCTTCATTAGATCAAATAGACTGATCATTTGTTTTTCACCCTCTTACTTTTTTTTCCCTTACTTGACTTAACTGCACTTTAAGATGTTCAGAAGGAACTAAAGGACCTGGCTTCTGCATCTCAAGTGTGGGCTTAGTATTCTGAAGCAGCACAAGCAGCACAGGACCTACAGGAAATGATGGTGAATGAGGTGTAACTGAAGTAGAAGACAATGGGTGGACCCCAACCATAGCCAAGTCAGGTTCTATTGGTAAGAACTGAAAATCCAAACTGAAACTAAAAATCAATGTTTTAATTTTTGATAAATCATAAAGTCTTTCATGTGTTCATGGGTAGTGGTATCTATATAATTCTCAAATTTTAATCTGAACTGAAAGGCTACAGCCAATGCTCAATAAATGCAGCATTTTTATTCTATTTATTTGTTTGCAGCAACTTTTATTCCATCCAGCAAAGCCAAACAACACTGGTAATGCAGAAAACCTAACACTATAAACCACACTCTCTGAAATTTGCTGTTTTATGTCCTCCTCCCCAAGAGGTTCCTTGGGCACCATAACCTCTAGCTCCTGTAACATCCTCCTCTTAGTGAAGTGCCAGTCAAGATGTGCCAGGACTGTGTAAATTTAAACAATAGCCATCTTTTAATTTAGCAATTTATGCTGTTACTTTTGATTAACACATAATGCTACAACACTTTTGTTTGTTTCTGTTTTTTTTCCCTTTAGCATAAAAATGTCCATTGCTTTTAGGTGTGTAATCCCTGTTCACAGTGGTAGAATCAGTAATACTATAAGTTCAAGGTCAACCTAAGTTATAGTAAGACCCTATGTTAAACAAAACAAAACAAAAACCAACAAAAAGTCCATTGATAAACCAGTTGTTTTGGGGGGAAAATAAGATAGTTTGTATTGGCAGTGTGTGTGCCTGCACATGTGCACAGGGACCAAAGGCTGACACTGGGTGTCTTCCTCAATTGCTTCTCCACCTTATTTATTGAGACATTCCCACCACTGAACCTAGTACTGATTCATTTATCGAGGCTAGCTTGCTGGTAAATCCTGTAATACGCCTGCTTCACCTCTCAGGGCTGGGATAAAAGGTGCCTACCATCATAGCTAGTTTTACTGGGCACTGGGGATGCAGCTGAGGTCCTCATGAAAGCATCACATGGACTAAGCCCTCTTTCCAGCCCCAGATGGCAGTTATTAATATACAGAATTCTCTCAAAGTTTGAGAAACTCAGGACAAATCTCTTAAACTATGAGAGTTCTTTAAAGAAAAGAGAACTGAGTCATTTCATGGGTGATAATTAGGAAAATAAAAATAACAATAAATTTAGTGAATATAGCTGACTAGAGGTTATAGAATATTTAAAATGTGTATTATATCTTATACATCTATCGTGTTCTAGGAACTTTACCAACATTGCTTCCTTTACTAGCACACTCACTATAAATTTCATTTTGTACTATGAAAATTCTACTTAAAAACATTACATCTTGTCCCAGGTCATATGGTAAAAAAACAAGTAGTATTTTATTCACCTTGAAGTTAACTCTATTAACTTCATCATTCTTTTGATCCTTATCTCTTATAACCAATTAAACGTAATTAACAATGTACCTGAGGGCTGCCTCTCCTGAACACTTAGAAAACTGTCCCATAAAGCTGTGGGAGCCAAAACAAACTAAAAAACAAAAACAAAAACAAAAAAACAAAAAAACCTGTAATTATGCAGGCAACTAATGACTGCTGAGAGAATTAGTCTCTTCCAGGGACAAGCACCCTAATTAGTTATCCAATACCAAGGAGTCAGTCTTGAAATCATATACATATAAAGGAACACAAAATTAATGCAGCAGGTTGTATTTATATATTGATGTGTATAATAATAATCATCAAAGGAAAAGAGGCCACCAACTTGAGGGGATGTGGGGATGAAGGTGTTAGAGAGAGGGGACAAAGAGGACTTGAGTGAAGAGAGAGAAGGGGGAATAATGTGATTAGACTTTAATTAAAATTTAAAAAGAACATTAAAAAGAAAAAACTAAAAATAAAAAACAAGATGAATATGGATAAAGACATTTTTAGTTATAGAAAAAAATGTTTTACAGTTAGACATTGTGGTGCACGCCTTTAATCCCAGCACTCTGGAGGCAGAGGCAGGCAGATCTCTTGTGAGTTCAAGGCCAGTCTGGTCTATAGATTACATTCCAGGACAGCCAAGGCTACACAGAGAAGCTCTGTCTCAAAAAGAAAAAAAAAAAGAAAGAAAAGAAACAACAACAAAAAGATTTACAAATTGCAATTAATTTTGTTATAAAAATTATTACTCCCTCTCTCTAAACAGCACCAAAACCTTTGTGAATTACAATCAAAATTCATACTAGTTTTTAGACTTATACTCTAATAAAAATCAAAAACCAATTACTTAACTATTAATCTTTAACTATTACTGCTCTTTGGCCCTTCCTCTCCTTTCCTACCAATTTAATGGGCAAAACAATAAAAACAGAAAAAACAGTAACAATACCATTTATGAAGCAGCTTCACAACGACCGTGAAGACTATGGGAAACATACTATAATATGGGGAAACAGTTCTAGGATACTAGATGAAGAAAGTATATTAAAGATGAAATAGACAATATAATGCTATAAAAAGATTTATATATGAAAACATAATTAAAAGTAGGAAAATTCCCAACACATAAAACAGCATATATGACAGTGCGAATGTAGACTTTTTCCAATCTGTTCTGTATGGAGTTATATCTAGAACTTACCACAATTTAGTATAAAAATGGAGCTAGAATAACAGTACTTCCTTTAACATTTTCTCCTTATTTACAATTTCTCTGTAGTTGTAACAAAACATTTGCAACTCTACGTACCTGGCACTCGAGAGATCATCTGACATAAGTTGACACTTAGAGCAGCAGCCCTCTGTAAGAGGTAGCCCCAGGAATGCATCTGAATCTCATATCCTAGGAGAATATCAGGGTCATACCTAAAGAAGGAGGTGGATCAAAGTGCATACATTACAACATTTGGACCTTTGCCCAGAAGAAGCATTTTTTTTTTCATGGTGTAGGGAACAAAAATCAAAATATATATTCCACATTGGCCATTGTATAAGGGGAAGGATGTGTAGTGTTACCTGTAGAACAACTCCTACAGAATGACTTAAGAATAAGTGACTATAGGAGTTATTTTATTTTCTAAAATGAGCTTAATCTTACTAAGACTGCACTTGTTCTGTATTTCTTGGGAAAGGGGCTGATGAAATTTGGGGTGGGAAATACTGTAATTTTAAATTAAAATGATTTTGTTTAAAATAACTTCATAAACTCTCACAAGATTTTACTTTCAACAAAAATATATTATTAATATAAAAAAGAATAAAACAAACCAATTCAAAATACTACTGAAATGGTAGTTACTTCCCAAGGTAGAAACTTATTTAAGTGAATAATACAGCTGAACTTTTGTACAAATTCCTATTACTTCAGAACCATAGCAAAACCATCTTAAAATACAACTGAGAAGCTAGAAGCAAGTATTTTTCTTTATTCCCTTAATTATAAGAAACAGAAGACTGCTTTTCCTATTCTTATTTAATGGGCACAGGAAAGATGATAGAGACTGAAAGTAAGACCCTCTCTAAGGATAATTATACACTTCCAAGATGATTGATAGAGACTGAAAGTAAGACCTTCTCTAAGGATAATTATACACTTCCAAGATGATAGAGACTGAAAGTAAGACCCTCTCTAAGGATAATTATACACTTCCAAGATGATAGAGACTGAAAGTAAGACCCTCTCTAAGGATAATTATACACTTCCAAGATGATAGAGACTGAAAGTAAGACCCTCTCTAAGGATAATTATACACTTCCAAGGGTCCTGGAAATAATTCTTGTCCTCTTTTATATCTTATGTCATCTGCAGGAAATCACTGAAGAAGAAAGACCAGGAAAAAAAATCAGAAAATACAAGATAATACCTCTTTATTATATTTGTAATTTCTTGAAAGAGCGCCTTCTCATCAGCAGCATAGGTAACTTCTAATCCTGTAATTCCAGATCTGATAAGTAATGGGGTCTGATATCTGATATCTAAGGAATAAAATATTATATATAACATCACATCATGTACTATTAAAGTAACATTAATCTTTACTTTTAAGTAAAAGAATATGAAAACTGAACCCTGCAAGTAAAACTATAGTTCATCTACTTGAAGATTTTCTTTAATGGTTTTTCTAATGTAACATGTAACTTAAATTCAAGTTTCATATTTTCAGTTATTCTACTAAAGTATTCATTTATAAAATTACTTGCAAAGACAATTACTTTGTTTCTATGCTTAATAGAGAATATTTTAATCACTAGTATGCTAGAAAATGGGTAACAACTATTCAAGAAAAAAAAATCTTGAATGTGTCTTTGCTTGCCTATTTCCATATGTAAAGTCATCCCACCATGGTTAATTTCAAACGACCAACACTGGCTATCAGGAAAAATTCATGAAAATTCAATGACTATCTTGTTAGCCAATGTTAGGCACAATTAAACATCAGATTCTTAACAGCTTTCTTTTATACTCAATCTTCTTCAGTGTATTCAAATAATTTATAAGAGTTACCTTTAAAACTTTGGAGAAATACTTGCATTTCCTAAAATGCTTATATGGTATATGAAGAACCTCTGAACCAAACATATTTTTATTTAGGAAGATACAGGAACAGTTAGAAAATATATCTTATAAACTATTAAATTAGAATAGTTAACAATATCTAAAGCAAACACAGTTTGTATTAGCAGCAAAATATCTGGAAAACAATGAAGATTGTTTACTCAAGCTAATGATACATGATTATTTGGATTTGTTGTGAATAATTAGTAGTTTATAAACTATGTGTTAATTAGAAATTTTATTAAGATCTTTGTGTCACTTGGCTTCTAACTTCCCTCCCCTGTGGTATTGAGGGCAGAATCTGGAGGCCTCACACTCTGATCCGAGTTCTATTCCATCTCCATTCTACTTGTGGTTGTAATAATCAAAGTAAGAATCATTAATCTAGGAAAAAGGGTTTTGTTTATTTGTTTGCTTTTGAGTTTTGTTTTTTGAGACAAGGTTTCTCTGTGTAGCTTTGTAGTCTGTCCTGGAACTCCCCCTGTAGACCAGGCTTGCCTTGAACTGAGATCTGCCTGACTCTGCCTCCCGAGTAATAGGATTAAAGGTGTGTGCCACCACTGCCCGTCTGGGAAAAAGTTATGTACAGCTTCATACCCCAACCTCAGCCAACATTAGAAAGGAGTCTTCCTGCTTGCTGTGGTTCTTCAAGAAGAAATTTTGTTAAGAGTGACTGATATTACCGGGCAGTGATGGCGCATGCCTTTAATGCTAGCACTCAGGAGGCAGAGGCAGGTGGATCTCTGTGAGTTCGTGGCCTGGTCTACAAGAGCTAGTTCCAGGAAAGGCTCCAAAAGCTACAGAGAAACCCTGTCTTGAAAAACCAAAATAAATAAATAAAAATAAAAATAAAAAGTGGCTGGCACATGCCTGTGATTCTAGCACTTAGGAAGTAGAGGCTGGAACATCAAAGCTCAAAGTCAGCCTCAACTACACAGCTAGTACAAAGCAATCTGGGCTATGTGAGATCCTGTCCAATTCCCACCACCACCACCACACACACACATACAAATTCACTGAGCAAGCACATCCTTACTAAAAATAAACAATACCTTCATGGGTGACTGTCTTGTCTTTATCAATCACTATCACACCTGTGAGTTCTGTTTTCTCTGTGTCTGGGAGAGGAGTGTCAGATGAAATGCAGTAGAACAGAGCACAGATTGGGTCAAACTCGGGATCTGGTTGTAAGTCTCTTCTAGTTCGAGCATGTAACTCCACACTGATTAAGGTAAGATTCTGTATCTACAAAAGGAAATGAAAAATTACACTTAAAGTGTTTCGCGGCATGCATGTTCAAAGAAGTCCTTTTCACTAAGACTTTGAGAAGACAAGTAAGTAAAAACATAGATATGCACATAAAAGACAAAGTCACAACCAGGTGGTGGTGGCACCCACCTTTAATCACAGCACTTGGCAGGCAGAGGCAGATGGATCTCTGAGTTTGAGGCCAGCCTGGTCTACAGAGCAAGTTCCAGAACATCCAGGACTACATAGAGATATTCTGTCTTCAAAAATTAAACAAAATAAAGGTAAAGTCACAATTTAATAGTTCATAAAATTATGAAACTTAAGAATTTTGCTTCCAAAATTAGATTAACTCATGTTCTTATTTCAGAAAATGCTTCGGCTGCTACTTCTCAATGGCAATACTTAAAAAGAATTTGTTTAGAATACATGCAGTGATTCTTAATTTCTGTTTCAAAAAAGAATTAGTTCAGCAGCTTATCCACATTCAAATCAGTCTGTCACTTTTCAGTTTACTGCATTAGAATACTATCTTTAGTTTAAACTGAAAACAGAAATTATCTTTTAGTTTAAAGTTCAGATTTACTAACCTGCTACTATTTGAGGATTGTTTAAATTTAGATATTTTTGCACATATGCGTCAATTTTTCAAGTTTTAGTTTTACCTTTAAAAAAATTAAAAGAACTTTTATGGAATCAACCTCACAAGATGGTGTGGGACAATTCTGTATTCTGTCAATTATGTTTTAAATAAACGTTGATTGGCCAGTAGCCAGGCAGGAAGTATAGGCGGGACAACCAGACAGGAAGTAGAGGCGGGGCAAAGAGAACAGGAAAATTCTGGGAAGAAGGAAGCTCTCTACTCAGTTTTGCCCAGACATGGAAGAAGAAAGATGTGACCTGCCCTGCCGAAAGGTACCAAGCCATGTGGCTAGCATAGATAAGAATAATGGGTTAATATAAGTTATAAGAGTTAACAAGAAGCCTGAGCTAATGGGCCAATCAGTTTATAACTAATGCAGACTCTCTGTGTTATTTCTTTGGGACCTAAACAGCTGTGGGAACTGGGCAGGACACAAACTCCAACAAGCAGGCCCTCCTGCTACAACAAGCCTTTTCATTTGACCAATGTTCATACTCTTACTGACATGCAACACACATTAAACTTACTCACTATACTTTGTTAATAAAAACCTCTCAATTATAACTCTTATGCTTTTTTTTTTAAATTGAGACAGAGATAGATCCAGTAGAGCACACATGTAATCCTAATCACTCAGGAGGCTGTAATAGAAGATGGCTTCAGCCCACAAGCTCAAATGTAGCCTGGGAAAAAGAAATATTTTGCCTCAAAAAAAAAGTAAAAATAAAAATAAAGTAAATCAACATAATAGTACAGGAAGCAAAATTTGGCCTGGATTCGTGATTACATGCTATACACTACCATAAATCATATACATATAGCTGGCATTGGAAAATAAGACTATTCATAGTGTCTTCATAATTATTCAGATCACATAAATTAGCAACAGATTTGTAGTTATAATCCATGCAAGCCAATGAAGAAGTACTATGACATCCATTAGTAACAGGAATAGAATCTGGCAAATACTATTTTTGGCACAAAATCTTTTTGGAGGACAATTTGGAAATATCTATCAAAACTTAAAATGCACATATCTTTAGCCAAGCAATTCTACTCCTGAGAAATTATGTTATAAACTCATTCATTAAATCAAAATATAAGTAGAAGGAAGTTCACTTGAGACTTTAAGAGCAAAAAGAGTAAGAAAAAACCTCAATGTTTAGATGGGAGATTAGTAACCAACTAAGTGCCATAAAGGTCATGTAATGACTAGATATAACTTTTAACATTTTCAAAATAAAGAGCCAGATCTCTATGTTTTAATATGGAAACATCAGTATAATATATTGTAGTGAAATTTCATTTGTATTTTAATAAATAAAGCTTGCCTGAAGATCAGAACGCAAAACAGCCACACTAGTCAGCCATACAGGCCAGGCGGTGGTGGCACATACCTTTAATCCCAGCAGCCACACTAGTTAGACATAGACGCCAGGTGGTGGTGGTACACACCACAGGATGAGACAGGAACCACTATCAGTCTGAAGATTTCATAGAGGTAAGACCATTCTAGTAACTTGGCTGCTTTGCTTTTCTGATCTTAAGGTTGAACCCCAATATCTGTTTCTGGGTTTTATTATTCGTGCTACAATATATTGATAAATGGAACCACTGAATGTAGTATGCCTCTATACATGTAAAAATGCAAGCATGTGCACAGAAAATTTCTAGAGGCCTAAGAATGTATAAGTACGTAGGACTTTTGCAAAAGGAAACTGCTGGTCTGGGGTAGGAGGGAGGCTTATTTTACCTTGTCTATCTTTTTGTCCTGATTAAAATTTAACATATACATGTAGTATATGTATTTGTTAATATGGTTACTATTACATTCTTTTAAATATGCAAAACATTAATTATGTGTGTAGGAAATTCTCTGTTGCATTCCATCTTTTTTTTTGAGACAGCCTCTCCTGCTAATTTTGAGCTAACTTGTTTACTAGGCTGGCTGGCCAGAGAGTCCCAAGGATTCTCCTTCCCCCCCCCCCCGCAACCCCAGTCTGGGGACACTATACCACACATAATGCCACACCTGGCTTTATATGTGGGTGCTGGGCATCTGAACCAGCAAGCATTTAAGGACTGAGCCATCTCCCAAGCATTTCCATGCCCCAGAAATTTTTACTTGGAAATGTGTATCATTCAAGATTTTATTGTTTATAATTAGCACATAATAACTAGCAAACACAAAAACTTTAAAGTGGAAAACCTCTCTCCTAAAGCCATGCAGAACAAAACAGCCAACTGAATTAGAAGAACGAACACGTATAATGGGTACAGAAAACACTTGTAAGGACAATTTTAGGTTAGAAGACCCTTAAAGACTAATTTCATTTTTAGAAATTTCACATTTACACTTAGCCTTTCTAGCCTGAGAGTTAAAATACACTGCTGCTCTTAAGAGTTCCTAAGGGTGTGGTTTAAAGCCGAGTAAAGAGTGAGCTAGATAGGTGAGAGAGAGGAAGGTGAAGAAGTGGAACAAGAGTCCTTGTGTTTTGTACTGAGTAAAGCAGAAAGATAATGCAATACAAATGGGCAAAGTTCCCTAGAGAAAGCATTCTTTAGAGTTCATCTGCTGTTCTGACCACTGAGCAGGTATTAAAATTCTGACCTGAGAGAGAAAGGTCTATTAACAATCAACTCAGCATCATGGACTGATTTTAACTTCAAGATGTTACATACATATAATAAAATTAGGTTGTTCAAATAAAAAGAGAATAAACAAAGGTAACCAGTTTTTCTGGAGTCTAAAAGGATGACTCAGTGGTTAAGAGAGCTTGCTGCACAATAATGAGGACCAGAGTTCAGACCCCAGCAAACACGTAACATCTCAGGCATCTTGCAAACACCAGTAACTTCAGCTTCATTTGATATGATGTCCTTTTCTGGCCTCCGTGAGCATCTCCACACACATGCGCATGCACACACACACCCCAGTATATGTGTGTGTGTGTGTGTGTATACATGAATTTTTAAAAAACAAGTCTTTTGCTAAGTTCTATCAATTTTGCTTTAATATTTTTCTTATTTTTATTTACTAAATAAAAAATACTTATTTGTGTATGTGTGCATACATATGCCCTAGTATGTGTGTGGAGATAAGAGGACAACTTATGGGAGTTGGTTTTTTCCTCCTACCATGTGAGTTCCAGGGATTGAACTCAGATTGTCAGGGTTGGTGGCAAGTCCCTTTACTAGGTAAACCATATTGCCAACCCAATAATTATAGTTTTAAAAAACAATTCCTGTAATTTTTAACTGTGGGAATGTATTTGCTATGTATTCCTAAATTTATCTCTTGAGATTTGGGCTCTTGGTGGCTGGCATGGTGGGATCTTGCTCCCTCTACTGGCCTTCTTGGGCACCAGACATACACAGTGCACTTAGATAACATGTAGGAAAATCGCTCATGAAATAAAAATATAAATATGTAAGTGTTTATTTTATATATATATATATATATATATATATATATATATATATATATATATATATCAACAAAATATGAACAAACATTAATTTCAATCTTGGTATCACTTAAACACATGCTTTGAGTTTCTGGTCCATTAATATACATTTACATTATTTTTGTTGTTTTTGTTTTTTAAGACAGGGTTTCTCTCTGTGTACTCCTGGCTGTCCTGAACTCGCTCTGTAGACCAGGCCAGCCTTGAACTCACAGTCATCTGCCTCTGCCTCCCAAGTGCTAGAATTAAAGGTGTTAACCACCATTGACTGGCTTTCCTAATTTAACTTGCATAAACTAAATTTCAGGTATTAATTCTGTGAAGGTTGTGAAACAACAAATCAGTCTCAGCATCTGGTCAATATTTAAACTTTTTTTCTATTTTATACATATACAATAGAATAACAAAATGAAGATTAATGAAGAAATTTGAACATACCCTTTTCTGGTTAAAAATTTCCCATACTCATCCTATGGACAAATCCTGATAGTTAAGCACAATGTACACAATCTTATAAGTTGTAGTTTTACCTCGTGTAAAGCTTTTGCCTCTTGTAAGTTTTGTATGCTGACTTTGAAACCATAGGTATTGTTTAAAGATGGTCCATCAATCTGAGAAGTTTCTTTCTTTGGAGTATTTCCTGCTGCAAACTGATTCTATTAAGAAAAGACACAGCCAGAAACAAACATGAACAGCCATTTAAGAAAAAAGTTTTGTTAACATTCCTTTTACTTTAGTAACTATAAAAATGTGACCATCCATAAACAAACCATGTGTCGATTTACAAGCTCTGGCTATGGAAAGCAGTAGTCGGGTGGAGCTCACACTTCTACTCCATAGACTTATCTTGACTTTTCTTGAAACAGAAGTAGCTAAGGGTTTCTATCATTTATTTCCAAAGACAATGTCTAATGCATTTCTTTCACATAACCTTATACTTATCAATTAAGTACTATCATATCTCTAGTAGTTAAATAAGAACATTTTTATTTCTCAACTTCAATAGTAGATAATGTTGCTTTCTTTGTAATTTAGTGAAAGAAATTAAAAAATTAAGTTATATTTGAAAAAATAAACCAACAAAAAGGATATATTTCTGGTGGGATCAAAATCACTTACTTGAGCTCTGCTGTGACTGGACTGTTCTGATACTGCCAGTTATCAGTTAATGTATGTGTATCCTCATAATCCACAATTTGGCTATCATATTCACTTTCTCTGTAATATTTGTATTTACACATAAGAATATTTTAGATCCCAACAATAAAAAAAACGAAGAAAAATGTAATTTCTTGTTGTCTCAAAGATATGTAAATAACGATGCAAAAAATGAAACAAGTTCAGACACAGTTATGAGTTATCTGAGGTCTAAAATGAAGACTTGGTCTTGCACTGACCTACAGATGTTTAGTATAGTTACCTTCACTTGTGTTGTCAGGAGAACTCTCCTGAGACTTTCAGTATCATTTCCTTTCTTATTACACAACTTCTGGCTTTTTGGTTCTGTAGAAAGAAATTTCATTTTTAACTTGTATATCTGCTTCTGTTTTTTAAAACAAATTTTTTTGCTTCAAACACTTAAATATTCTATGTGAGTATCATTCTATACTCCAGATTTCATAATTTAAAAATAAAATTAATCAAAATCTTCAATCTCCACAAAATACTTGAAAATTTTGCATTTTATATATGCACACTGGCGTTTTCCTATTGAGTTTCATATCTTAGTCATTACCCTTGGGAATAATTTACACATCAAATATTTATGATGAGGAGGGAGAGACATCAAGTTTCTTCTGTGCTTTAGAAAGAATCATAAATTCATCATACATAAATGAAGGTGAAATTACAACAGTTCTATACAGACCACATTCTAAGACCTTTCAGTAGATATCTGTGGATAGTACTGAATCCAACATATATCATGATTTTTGCTATACTTACCTATCTATCCCTCATAACAGCATTTAATTTATAAGTTAGGCACAATAAGCTTAAAAATACTCAGTAATAAAACAGAATGACAATAATATACTCTAATAATTTACACGAATGTGATCTTTTCCCCCTTTTTATAAGGAAAGTATCTTCCTGCTTCTCTTTGGCATCTATAAATCATCAGCATTATTACTTTTGTGCTTCAGGTTCATCAAGTAAAATAACAACCACTTGAACAAAGTGTTCTAATCCACAACTGCTGACTGGATCACTAACAAAAGAGTAATGGGTAGAATGCTACACTAGACAATGAGATGGTTCATATCCTGGGAGAGAAATGGTAAAGAGTCATGATACTCAAACAGGACATCATTTCAAACTCAGGGTTCATTTACTTACAGAGTTTTCTAATTAGTATTTTTGAACTACAGTTGTCTGTGTGTGACTGAAACTGCTAAAAGCCAAATCATTAATGAGGGAGGAAGTAATTGGGAATTTATATCTAGTTAACACTTGGTGTCTTTGAACTGAAGTATGCATAGCAGGAATACATAAATGGTATCTCCTGACTGCCATGCAGTAAGAGTGTAAGAAGGCCAGTAGAGGCTCAGGCAAGAGATGATAATGGGCCAGCATAAGGCTGTGGTGGCAGAGATAAAATGAAGTAGAAAATTTTGAGTTATTTAGGAAGTAAGAGTAAAAGAACATGGTAATGGATGGAACAGGGTGCTTATTAAAGGAATCAGACGATGTGACATATGTATTGTACCTAAATTTGTTGAATGATGAGACAATGACATTATTCACAGAAAGAGAATGCAAAGATTAGATGGGTCTGTAAATGGCTCATGCAGCACATGAATCTGAGTGTGTTGGTGAGGTGGTAGTGCATGCAGCACATGAGTCTGAGTGTGTTGGTGAGGTGGTAGTGCATGCTGACATTGAGATCATGATTTAAGGGTTAAAAAAATCAATCTTGTAGTCCTTTGAATGTTCAGTCGGAATGCCATATAATCAAGTAGCATAGTATTCTACAGCCTAAAATAGAATTTCCGAATGGAAATACAAATTTGTGAATTATCAGTATTAACCCTGTGGTCAGGAGTTTGATCATTTAGGAGAAAATCCAAGGAAAGCTTAAGACTTAATAAATTGCAACACTTAGATGACAACTAAGAATAGTAAGATATATTTAAAAGGAAATGAAGTAGAAAGAAATAAAAATAAAGAGGAACTCCAGAAACTAAGTTGTGGGCAACAGGCCAATGACTGCTTAGAAGGCATGATTAGAAAACTAAAATGCATCTATTGGCTTTAGTTACAAGTAAGTTTTGAGAAACTTTTTTTTCTCCTGTTTTTTCCAGACAGGGTTTCTCTGTACTTTGGAGCCTGTCCTTGTAGGCCAGGCTGGCCTCGAATTCACAGAGATCGTCTGCCTCTGCCTCCAGAGTGCTGGGATTAAAGGCATGTGCCATCACCACCTGGTAAAAAACTTTTTTCTTTTAAACAGATTAGGGTAGGCTGAGAAATGAACACAAAGTAAATAAGCAGAGCTGTTAAGAGAAATTTTGTAAAAAGAAAGTTGGCTTTAAAGGAGGAAGAAAAATTTGGCCTGAGATATAAGGTCAAGGTAAATTTTGGTTGCTTCTATATTAAACGGTGGGAAAGAGCTAGGGATATACTTCTGCAGTGGAGTGTATATACAGACTGTGGGTTTGAGATTCAGAACTGAGAAAATCAAAAATCAAAAAGGTGGTGACTTGGGCATGTGTAAAAAAGCCAATGGTAAAAATCCAGTTCAGAAGCAGGTAAGGCTTCTCTGTGGTTCCTCTATTTCACCCAGAAGGTAGACAGATACAATGTAGTTTACAGTAGAAAGAAGAAAACATTTCCATCTGTTGATTCCCTAAAGCATGATGAGTCAAAAATCATCTTCCATTTCCTGACTACAATTTCATTTACAAGACTATAATTTTTATCATATAGTCTAATGTTTCATCTCTACCTTTGAAGAAGCATATGCAGCCTTTCCACTATTTATACACTTACCAATTGATAAAGGGCTAAGCCCAGTTACTTCAGGAAGCTTTTCCAGAAATTTTCTCTGCATAACTGGTGTACTATGAAGGCAAAGTGGATCACATTTCCCAGTTCTTGATCTAGCATTAATTGGAGAGATCGTTTGAGGCTCACAAGGCTCACTGCAGGGGCTTTTTGGGGTATTATCTTTTGTTGGCTTTAAGAAGTTCTCAGCAGCTAGGGAACATAGTTCCTCCATCGGTGATGAGTGTCTATCATCTCCATTTAATGCTTTGAAATCTGGGGATGTTGCTTGTTGCCAAGGTGGAATACCTGGAGAATCAGGGGAGCTGCAACTAACATAACAATTATCATCATCTTCATCTTCCTCAGGAACAGATGCAGAGGTGAGTGGTGGTAGTGTCTGACTGACACTTACAATCTGACCACATCCTGTAGTTGTTGCTTGTAAGGCAATGTGAGCCTTAGTAGCTTCTTCCTTGGTGTGTGCTATAGTAGAAAGTGTATGTGGGCATGCATCCATCTGTGAAGACACTGCAGGTGTGTCACCTGGATTAACTAAAGGACTGATGTTTTCAGCAGATTTTATCACTCCAGTTAACTCAGTTTTACAGAGTTTCTTTGAACGTTCAAATTCTTCTTTGGCTTGAAGCCATGCTTGGACCAGTTGTCGACTTGGGGCATATTTGCAAGGCATAATTACAATTTTTTTATCTTCTACTGTCTTATGGCTATTACTTGACCCTTTATTGACAACTGCTTGGCCATTACGAAGAGGGGAGCCTGGTCTGGGACTCTGAGTCATTGCTGAGAATGCTGTTTTCCACAGGCGAAGTCCTTCCAAGGAAAAGTCTCCTTCGAATTCAACCAGGTCATTTGGAAGTCGAGTTTCCACCATGAGGAGCCGTCCACCAATCTCCCTGTAAATACATTTTTAGAACATATGATTTTGTCTCAAGAAACAATTAACCAATAAGTTCCTACCTAATAGATTTAGAGTCTCTTTTGGTGTCGCAAATATGACAATTTCTTTTTCCACTTATCCCAACTGCAGACAAAACACTCTACCTTCAGATTCAATATGCTTTTCTTCACTGGCATATAATTACAAAATTAATTTCTTTGAAAGGCATCACTACCACAGAAGAAAGAAGGTATTTTTGTTTCAATTTAGTGTCCCATGAAACCTTTTCTTTGGAGATGACACAAACTCATCAAAATCCTTTCCACTAGTCTTCTCTGTATGTGTTTGGGTATATTTTTATATGAGTGAGGTAATATATGTGGAAGGCAGAGGATGATATTACATGCCTTCCTTAGTTGCTCTCCACCTAAGTTTTGGAGACAGCAACTCAAACTAAACTTTAAGCTCATCACTCTGATTAGCTGGATGGCCAATGAGCTCCAGGGATCTGTGTGACTGCACCTACCGAGTGCTAGGGTTCTGGACAGATTTCATGTATGCACTAGGAATCCAAACTCAGGTCCCTGAGTTCAGCAAGCCCCAGGCTCTACCTGCTCCACCTCTATAGAAATTCAGGATTACAAGTACATGCCATCAGTCCTCTTTTGTTTTTGTTCTTTTAAACACACACACCCCCGCCCCGCATAAGCCTAGATTACTAGACTTATGTCCTCAAGCACTTTACCAATTGATTCATCTCCAAAGCCCCAAACTCTTGGATTAGATCATGTACTCTGTTAGCTCTTGTTAGTTATGTGCTACCTTGGTGATGAAAGTCTAGAGAACTATCCAATGACTGCTACATGAAACAGTACAGTGACTACCACTGCACTCTTTGTTGTATGCATCTTCTCTGAAAATCTTGAATGAAAAATAAAAGATAAGGAGAAATCACACCTCAGTAGCTATAAAAAGCTAATAGCACTATCAACAAGACTAAAGATGTTGAAATCAAATGAAAAGTAGTTTAAAACAGACATATCCAAAACTAATGTTCATTTACTATCATAAAAGAACTTATGTGTCCCCAAAGTTCCATGCATTAGAGGCTTGGTCTGTGGGACTTTGAGAGTTGCCAGAAACTTTAAGGTTTAACTTTAAGGTGGGACTTATTGAGAGGTCTTGAGATTACGGACACTGGTCTCTTCTTTTTGGTCCTAACAAGTGAGAAGTTTGGCTCTGCCAAATGTGCCTATTTTGATGTGCTATCTTGCCACAGACCCAAGTCATAAGTTGAACATGGACTGGAATCTCTGAAACTGTAAGTCCAAGTGAACCTTTTCTCCTTATAAACTGGGTAGCATACAACATTTCTCACAGTGACAGAAAGCAGATGAACACATTTATTAAAACAAAACAAACAATTAAAGAAACAAAATTTTTTTTAAAAAGTCCAAAAGCTTAATTTTGGTTTGGTGAGATGGTTCTACAGGTAAAAGCAGCGGTCACCAAGTCTGACAACCAGTTTGATCCTTGGGGCCCACATGGCAAAAGGTAGGAATTGAGTCCCACAAGACCTCCATACTTGTGATATGCACACAGATACATACACCAAAAAAAGTACATAAAAAAGCTTAACAATTAAAACTTTCATTTATGGGTTAAAACTCAGTGGTAGTGTTTGCCTATGATGTGAGGTCCTCGGTTCAGTTCCCAGAATTGAATTCTCTCTCTCTCTCTCTCTCTCTCTCTCTCTCTCACACACACACACACACACACACACACACACACACACACACACACACACACACACACAGTGTCTCTCTCATCCTGTCCCTCTCTTCTTTTCTCCTCCTGTAATACTTTGAGGTATTTTGACATTCTTTTAAATTCTGTATCATGTCAAAGTGAGCCTCTGCTCCTCTAGTGGTGACACAGAATTAGGTACTAGCAAATTAAAGCCTAAGAATCATCAACTTAATTTCTCTAGGTGCAGTTTTCTAGTTCGTTTGTGAATGTTCTTAATCAGTGTATAATTATAAGTAATTTTTTATTGTTCTTAAAAATGCAATATCACAAAAAAATGTAGTATCACAGAGAGAAAACTAGCAACCAGTTATGAAATGTTACAAAGTAAAAACTGTTCAAAGTGACCCAATGAGAAACAAATTAATTC
The DNA here is from genome assembly GCA_004026605.1 of Ondatra zibethicus. Taxonomy (NCBI): domain Eukaryota; kingdom Metazoa; phylum Chordata; class Mammalia; order Rodentia; family Cricetidae; genus Ondatra; species Ondatra zibethicus. The sequence goes on from PVIU01003463.1 coordinate 20,487, forward strand.
TGATTACCTGGGCTTTTCTGGCACATCAGAAGGATTACTGCAAAATGGTTCCTGATAAATAGCTTCTGAAAGATCATGATCCAACAAAGTTGCCACAATTTCTTCCCTACTTGGTGGGGACATAAGTGGTTTCAGAATGTGAGCAGTTCGAGGAGTAAAACTGCCGTTTTTAGACTGTAAGGGAGAACTGGTAGACCTTGGTGAACTATCAGGAGTTGGTGTCAATACATCATTGTTTCTTGAAACATACAATTCTAAATCTTCAGAAGCTGCATCCACAAGTTCCCCATCAGGAGAGGAAAGTATGGTTGTAAAAGAGGTATTAACTGAGTCAAGAGACTGTTCCATTTCTTTTCTGTTATGACCTTGAATCCAGTCTGAACTGCTTGCCTGTGGAAGACTGAGAAATACTTCTTTACTCACTGAACTCCTATTCAGTCTGGATTTCTCATTTAGACAGCTCTCTGACTGCTGGACACAGAAAGACTCCATGATTGCATTAGAACGAGATGCCAGAGGATGAAAGCTATTTTTCCACTGGCTGTGCCGATGACTTTCATTGTTATCTATAGATGCTTTCTCAAAAAGTTCAGGGTTTAAAGCACTGGATCTAATCCATGGGCTTGAATCAGAAACATGATGCTTCTCCTCACTACAACTCTGTTTGTCGTGACTTAAAAGCTCATTCTTTTCTATAGCTTGTCCTGGGAAAAGATCCTGAACAGCATCACTCAGAAACTTCTGAGGCAAATTCTGATCTGCTGGAACGAACTGACTACCAGAGTAAAAGCTACAAAACCCAGTCTGGCCAATTGTGTTAATATCAAAATTATAATTATGTTCAGGAGATAAGCTATCTTCAAGTGAATAACAACTTTCAAAACCTGGATCTGAAAAAAGGATGGGACTATCATCTGACAGGGAATTATCCAACTGGCCAGAGGTCTGTAGATTTAGAGGGTCTACTTTTAGACACCTGGGGGTTTGTTCCTTAGGTTTCGTTCTTCTAGGAGTCCGAGGTTTTCTTGGAGATGTCACTGATCGTGTTCGTTTACTTGTTTTCTTATGCTCAACAGAAACAGAAATATTCTTATCTGTCTGATTACTAGATGTTGAATCCTGTACAACATTTGCACTTTGTGCTTTCTGCTGCCTTTTTTGTAACAATTCTTTTAGAACAGCTAGCCCAGATTGTCCTTCACCAAATACTGAAGGTGTTGACACATTTTGATTTTTACACTGAGACAGTGCTTTAGTTTGGGAAATTGCTTCTGACAGTGACCTTTGTTTTACCTTTTCAGGCTTAAAATTTGACATATCTAAAATGAAGCCCCTCTGTTTCTGCTCCCATGCTATTTGTTTGATGGGACTTCTCAAAGACGTTACAAAACAATTAGGTGTCTGGCTTTCCTCAGAAGCTGCATTTCCTGGAGAGCAAGTTTTTTCACTGTGTTTTGACTGTTCTGACATGCACACAGTCTGCTGCTGACTGTCCTTACAGTGTAAAAAATTGGGGGCACAGACCTGTTCTGGCTTTGATTCTAGAGAACTGCGGTACTCATTTAACTTTCCAATAGATGACACACAGTTTTTCTGTATATTTGCAGTCTCCTCTGTCTTTGGAGACAATACACCTGAAGAGATCTGTGTACTTTGTGCTACCTGAGACAAATGGTTGGAAAGGTCAAATATGCTTTTTTGAATCAAGGTTGATTCCTTTCGAGTAAACATAGCATTTTGAGACCTCTGAATATTAATTTTTGAGATTCCAGGTCCTAGGGAACTATAAACTGATGAATGTAAATCATCTCGTGAACTGGGGAACGTTTGCAAATCCACAGACTTCTTGCTTTCTAAGAAAGAGGAAAAGCAGTTAGACATCTTCTGCTGTGTACTAAGTCCAGTAGGTTGGCAAGTAGAAAGTGGGTGATCTACAGCAGGGCCCATCTGTGACATCTGTTTAAAAAGTGCTTGGGTGCCAGAGCTACTTGTGAACTCAGACACGTTCTGGTGGTTGATCGTAAGCTTTGCTTCAGCCTCAGACTGTGGTTTTGTCTTTTCATTTGTAGGTGCTATGTGCTTTCTTGATGAACCTTTCTCATTTGTTCTTTGTTTCTGTTTTGCTCTTGGTTTCCTTTTTCCATCATCTCCCAGTTTATTTGTCTGATTTCGTTTGTTTCTTTTTTTAGTAACTACAGAGGGACTTGAAAGTCTTGCTTTTGACTTCTTAACCTGTGCTCTTGCTCGACTAGTTTTTCCTACACGAGAATTAGCAGTCTTAGTGTTATATGCATTAGGACCCTTAAAAAGCATTGATTCTTTTTCTGCAGCAGCCAGAATTTCTTCAGCTCTTGGGTCTGTGGGAGACCAGCAGCGAGGAGGAGATGAATTGATAGGACTTGTGCTTCTTTCAGAAAGAAAACCTAGCTTTGACATAACATCACTATAATTCAAGTCACAGTCTTCGGTTTCAGCAATATAAGATGGTGAGGGAGGAGAAAGAATAGCATGTGTCCGTCTTTTTCTGAAAGATAAAGTTCTTTTAATGTTTTCACTATTTGCTCTTTGTTGCTTACCAGTTTTTTTCTTAGCAGACTTATGTTTTGACTTCCTTCTGTGACTTTTCTTTGGTGCTAGTGGATAAATGGGATATTTGGTTGCAGGGGAGTCAGGAACTTTTGGCCAAAAATCCTTCAAAGGTGCAAGCTTCTTATATAGTTCCATTTTTTCCTCAGTTAATATTACTTGTTTTTCTTTAGAATCTATTTTACTTAGCTTCACAAGCATATTTTTCCTCCCTCTAAATCTATTAATAATAATATACTTTATAATGACAGGGGGCAGTTTTTTAGAAATTTTTCTTCGTTTTCGGGATTTTAGAGTTCCATCTAAATTTTCACCAATTTCCATGGGATGAGGTAGGCTAATTTTTGAGCTGTGTGTTACAAAACTTGACTCACTATCTTCAGTTTCATAATTTACCTTGCGCTTGGCTCTAAGTGTGTATTTATTTCCATATAGTCCAAAGGACTGATCAGCTTCTAAAGACCCATCTCCAAAATGACAGTCTATAAAATTTTCTGCAGGTGTTTTATTGTCAAATGTTCCATGAGTAGCTTTAATTAAATCATTACTCAATGAATTATCCTTCTCAGAAGCACTGCTGTAAGGATTACTATGCATACAACTGTCTTTTGTGGTTCCAGTATCACTACTTTTGGTAGAAGTTTCCTGATGGCCTATTAATTTCTTTTTATTCAATTTCAACCGGGAAGGTTTACTGCCAGGTTGTAGTTTGTATGTGACAGGAGACAGTTTCTGTGGTCTACTGAGACAATTAGAAAGAACAACACTGGGAAAAAACATATAATGTGCTGCCTGCTGGCTGAGACTTGGCTTTTCCACTTTATGCTCTTGGAATTCTTCGTATCTGATTTTGAGTTTATTTAGTCCACTCTCATCAGTGATACTATCAAGAGAATGTACTATAGTTCTATTCTCCCCTGAGCACGACAGCATGTCACAACTTTCAGTTAATGAAGAGGGGAATATACTATTAAAAGATGTGCTGTTTCCCTTTTCATCTCCTTCAGAGGACAATTTACTTTTTGAATGACTTAAGTCAGGAAAGTTGAAAGAGTTTTTCCCCAATGTATTCTCACTAGTATGACGGTTCACATGTATGAAAGGTGCATCCTTTTCAAGTTTTCTCATGTTCGTATACTTTCTACTTGGCATTTGTCTTGTAACAGACGGAATATCTTCTTCATAATCAAAAACACTACTTTCACAGGAAGATACCGGCAAAGACTTGTCTTTCTTACAAATCTCTTTATGAGAGTTATCTGAATGAACATTACTGTTCAAAGATCCAGAGCATTTCATGGAGTAAGGACTTTCATTTGTAAAAGTGACCGAACTGTCTCGACCTTTTTCTGTATTGTTTGGTGGTGAAAGGTCTCCAATGAAATCTTCTTTGTTTAAAACATGGGACGAAAGGGCACTTGTGTGTTTACACTGAAAGGTAATCTTAGCAGAAGATGGGGGTTCTAATGTAGCAGCATCCTTGTGAAAGATGGAAGGTCTTACTGATAGTTTGCTTGTTGCAATCACTGAAGAGTGTGTTCTACAATTTTCATTGTTTAATGGATTGTCTGGAATCAAAGAAAGAATAGAATTTACTCATTCATAGTGCTAATCTCTTAAGGAAGAATTTAAATTGTTTGTACATCTAAAATAGCAATCTGAACAAAAAGGTTAGCCCTCTCATCAAGATTATACAACCTAAACAATCAAGAGACAACATTAGTCATTATTTTAAACATATATTCTTTTGATCAAAAAAAGGTTACAGTAGCTTTAAGGAATATGAGAAAACACTATCATTTGTTTCATGAAATAATATGCTGATTCTTCATGTTATCTGAAATACAGTTAGCATATTTCTAGTTTCCTGTTATACATGAATGATACTGTTTAGGGTTTACAGAGCTTCAACAAGCAATTCACAAATATCCTACCCTCTTGAAAATAAGGAATCATATATCTATATTTTTTAAAAAGAAAAACTCCTGTAGAAAGAAAAAATGTAATTGTGTCACTAACAACCTCATATACTTATGTAGGAAATGATTACAGTTTTCAAATAAAATATAATTTTACTTACTAAATAACCAAATACCTACATAGATTTGTATTCTTACCACTATTTTCATCTGCAGTTCCATCTAGCTGAGGTATAGAAAGATTGGCAAAAAGCAAACTATTATCACTCCACTCCATTTCTTCTTCTGAAGATGAGTCATCATCTTCAGTTGAGCTTCTGTGGGTATTTCTACATGGTGACCTAGAGAATATTAAAAGTCATTGGTGAGTATGACCATTAGAAAAAGATGCATCTGGAGCTGCAAAGATGACTTAGGAGTTAAAACACTCGCTGCTCTTGCAGAAGACTCTATTTCAGTCCCAGCACCTACATGGTGGCTCACAACTGTAACTCCAGTTTCAGGGGATCTGTTTCAGGGGATCTGACACTCTCTTCTGGTTTCTGTAGGTGATGCACACATGTGATGCATAGACACACATGCAAACATACATGTAAAAATGAAAATCTTAAAAGAAAAAAGTGCATTTTAGATGTAAATTTTCTGATTATGATAGTAAAACAAAACAAAGATAAAAATAGCATTTAAAAAAGAAAAAGATTTATTTCACTTTATTAAAGTATGCTGCTATAGGACCTGCAAAGTTCTTATAAAGTAGAATTTATAATCTTAACTCATGTGAAATATAAACCATCATAATTATTACTTATGGCCACATCTTGGGTTACCCTATCTAGTCATGCCCTTCCTTATAATCTCCCTGCATCCTACCTGTGATAATACATACACATATGTAACAAATGAGAATCAAGTGACTCTTAAGAAGGTAGCATCCTAACATTTTAAGATATTCATAAATGAACCTTTAAACTCTGAAATGAGAAATGAGAATGCACTGCAATGGGGCATTAAAATCAGGACTAGAGAGAAAGCAGTAGTGATCAAGAGGAGCTAGAAGACAATATGGTAACTGACTTGATCCTGCAACAGCTATAAAGCAAGGTTACTGAAAATTTTAGGAAAATCTGAGATTCAGCTAGTTTAAGTTCTATCACGTATTTCTACTAGCTTGGAACGTTCATTCCCATCTAGATGCTCAAAATATTTCTTCCCATACCTAGCCTTTTCCCTCTGGCCTCAACTGCTTGAAAACCATTTACCCTTTAAGTCTTTTACAAATCACAATTTGTCATAAAATCACTTTTAAGTGCTCAAAGAAATATTACACCAGACATGATCTAATTGTTAGTTATTATTACTTAGGTTTTTTAAGGCAGGGTTTCTTTGTGTAGCCCTGGCTGACCTGGAATTAGCTCTGTAGACCAGGCTGTCTCAAACTCGGAGATCTGTCTGTTTCTGCCTCCTAAATACTGGGATTAAAGGCATGCACCACCACACCTAGCTAGAATTATTATTAGATTCTAATAATTCTAGTCTAACTTTCTATTTGATATAAAAATCTTATTTTTAATAGTTCTGTTAAATCTCTGTCTTCATGGTCTCTCTATCAAGGGCTTGCTGTCTCATATAATAACCCTTCAATGATTAGTGACTTCAGTGTAGCTAACTGCCTTTTGATATCACATACAATGAATATTTTCAATTTCCATGCTATATTCATGCTTTATCCTCCATCATAAGGAACATATGTCATTTTCTACATGTCAATATTCAATATATAAATTTTATCACTTCTTTAATTACCTAATTAGACCAAATATCCTCTACTCTAATGTTCTTTAAAAATGACAGTGTTCACAGATCTTTCTAGTTGTTTTCTTTTTCTTTCCCTTTAATTTCTCAGTCTTCTTAAACTGTGGTACACGTGGCAAAACAAAACATTTAATATATAGAACACATTTAACAAATATTCGATTTCTCTCGAATATGGTTATGAAATGTTTGAGTCTCGCTCAGATGCTGATTAGAGAACCACAACACTATCTGTGATGGCTAATCTCAGTTGCCAACCTGACTGACTCTGGATCAATTGAAATGTGTATCTCTGGGCATTCCTGGGAAGAACTTTCTGGACCAGATTATCTGAAGCAGGCAGTACCACCCTAAATGTGGGCAGCACGTTCTGGTGGTAACCTAGATAAAAAGGCATGGAAAAAGGAAACTTGCTTTTTGTTTGCTTGCCCTCACTCTTGTTGGCATCTATCCTGTTGCTGTGGCATTCCTTCAACAATATCAGGGAAAAAAAATACTTCTTTGGAATTCCAGTGTAAACTGAAGAACAGCAGCTCTCCAGAAATGTTCCTGGCACAACAGACTGGGCCTGCTGAGACATTAGTCTCGTATACTGAACAACTACCAGATTCTTGGCTTCTCCACTGTAAGATGGTTATTGTTGCGATGCATCCTGTAAAACAATCTCATGGATACCCTTTTATATTACATATTATATATAGTCATTATAAATATATATTCCTTCTATCAGCTCTGTTCTGCGGTGGAACAATCCTTTTTTTACACTAGGAATACGTATTACTCTCATTGGTTAATAAAAGCTGACAGGCCAGGGCGGTAGCTGGGTAGGAAATTAGGTGGGAAAGCCAAACTAAGAATGATGGGAAGAAGGAGGGCAGAGTCGGGAGAGACACCAGTCAGCCACCCAGGAAACAAGACATGCTAAAGGACAAGTAAAGCCAAGAACCATGTGGCAATACATAGATTAATAGGAACGGGTTAATTTATTTGTAAGAGTTGGCTAATAACAAGCCTGAGCTATCTGCCAAGCATTTATCAGCTTACACTGTTCTTTTAGAAAACCCTGGCTAGTATATCAGCTTTTTGTTTTGTTTGTTTTGAGGCAGGGTCTTACACTGTAACCCTGGCAGGCCTAGAACTTACTATGTAGATCAGGATGGCTCTAACTCACAGAGAGCAATTTGCCTTTGCCTCATGAGTTCTGGGGTTAAAGGCATGCACCATCATATCCAGTTCTTACTGACCTTAAAAGTAAACCATAACAACAGTGTTTGCTTCTGAGACTATTTATTTGAGGTAAGGTCTAATATGTAGCCTTTGCTGGTATTAAAGGCATGTGTGATTAGCTATTTGCTTATGTTTAGTATTTAATTCACTCACTCTAATCAGACCTGAAAGTCACTTCTTATTTTTAAGCTGACACTGCATACTGCTATTCAGACCCATTCACAGTTACTAATTACTAATTCAGTGGTTTAGGGGGAGCTTCAATTTTACCCATTGGTTCCTCAGAGGTGTCAATACTGTATACAAAACTGATGGTTTCTAGGCTTGATCTTTTAAAATGTAGCAGATTATTTTGCTGAGATTATTAAATATAGGCTACACAAAAAGTCATTATTTAGAAGGGATTTTAAAAGTCAATTTCAGAAGGCATTTTACAGTATAAATAATAACATAATTTTCTACAAAAGTACAGCAATGTGACAGAAAGTATTTATTATAGTAACTGAAATAAGTTTTTTTTAAAAAATCACCTCTTTTTGGCACAATGTTCTTCAATATCATTGTCCCATCTCTGGGACATCACCAAACTAAGCTCCATTTCCTCCTTTTCAATCTGTGGTGCATTTTCTTCATCATCACTATTTTGGGGATTTTGAGAGTCTCCAAAGGAGTGACATGGTAAAGGCATCCTATTCTTTTCTCCTTGATATCCATCACTTTCCAAACCAGCAAGAAGATGTACCAGCGCTTCATCAGGACTATTGTCCACTATAAAACAAGCAAATTAATCACCAACAAATAGCTTAAAATTTCTAAATGATCTAAGAATTGACATCATGTATGAAACAACACAACAGATGCTGACACATACTACAAAGAATATAATTAGTGCAAAGGATCAAGTGTTGATGACGTAGCCCTCCTGTCAAAATGAGCTCCTTAGACGATCTGAATGAGAAGAATTAGTGACCTTATTAAAAAGAAAATTCTCGCTCTCTCTCTGTCTGCCCTTTTGGAGAGGCAGCTTCTGCCTCTTTCTTTCTCTTCTCCCTCCTTCTCCCCTTTCCCCTTCCTCCCCTTCCCTTCCCCCTCCATAACCCACTAAATAAACTCTATACCCCAGCTCAAATAAAAAAGAAAAGAAAAGAAAATTCTCAGATTCCATCTCACATCTATTAAATGAGAACTCCTGAGGTAGGACCCAGGGACTGATGTTTTTGAAGAGTTGTCCAAGTGTACTTAGGTATGACAAGCACTAAAAAAAATATGGCCATAAGTGTTCAAAATAAAGTGTATTCAAATCAATGATAGCTAATTAAGTGTAATAAGATATATATGTAAACATCTTATCCTACACTTAAACTTTACACGCAAGATAGTCAAATACAATCTAGTTGAGATAAAGTTTTAAAAAGTAGTTTATAGCTTATTTTTTATGAAGTCATACCATATATACTAAGATTCCTAAAGTTAAAAACTCACACAGTATCAAAGGTTAACAAGGCTGTGATAAAACTGGAGTCTTCATCTACTGCTGCACAGGGTGTAAAATGTCCTTAATTTCTGGTACACATCAAAAATCCTTGTAATCTTTAAAGTGTGCCTTTTAATATGCTAAATATATCAGGAGGGGTGTTGGCAACCAGAAGGAGAAAGGTAGGATTAGAGTTGACACTGCCTCATCCTCCAGCCCTCAGGGAAGTACAGAGTAGCTGATGGATGAGTTACTCACTCTTGGTCAATTAGTCTTGCCTACATAATGAAACATCCATAAAACCCAACTACTGCACATTTCCTTTAATTTGTGGTTCCTAGATTATAGACAGATACATAAAATCATGTGTGTGTGTGTGTGTGTGTGTGTGTGTGTGTGCGTGTGCGTGTGTGTATGTATGTATATAATTTGAAAGTAGAAGTAAAACTGTCTAAATGAACTAAGGACTGGAAGGGTGAGGTGAGAAACAGGAGTTAGGAGTTATGAGGGGGGAATATTCCCAATATACAATATATACATTTTGAAAAGTTTAAATAAACAAATAACAAACAAAAAAGGGTGGGGGTGTGTAAAACCTCAAAATGCAAAAGGACTGAATTCTGAGAGTTCCTGAAGCCTGGCACAGAGAAATAGGACATAGACATTCTGTGCCTCTTCTTTTGTCCCTCGCTATACCCACTGGTTCTGGCTGTTTTTGGTAACCTTTCCAAGAGCCTTTATAAGTCAATAATAAATCTGACTGCCCTAGTTTGGTGATCTCAATAAAATTAATTGAGCCTGTGGAAGGGGTAGGCAGCCCTTACCTATGGAATCTGTCATAGTCTCCAAGTAGATAAGGGTTAAAACTGAATTGAATTAGAGAACATGCAAGTGTTATCCATTCCAGAACTGACTGCTTGCTAGGTATGTAGGAAAAATGCTTAGACATCCAGTCATAAACATGTTCTGTTTCGATTGTTAGGGTTAGGAATACAGGAGAAACTGAGTTTCTATTCCCCCTATATCCATACTACATGACCCAACATGTGTGTAAGAAATTCACTACCACATGTATATACAAGAAAACTGAAAATATTTATATGGTTTTTTACTTTTTACTTCCAATGACTGAGTCAGCTTATAAAATAATGGGTTTCATTATGTCATTTGGATATGTGCATATCACTTCGCTATACTCCAGTTACCATTTCCTTCTCTTTTCTGCTACTCAATGCCCTCATCCATCAACTGGCTCACTTTCTGCTTTCATGGTCTATAGATATATTCACTTTTTCTCCTGTGTGTGTGTGTGTGTGTGTGTGTGTGTGTGTGTGTGTGTGTGTGAGTCTGTGTATGTGCAAGTACAAGTCTAAGGTTGATATTTGGAATCTTTCTCAATTTCTTTTCTACATTAGCTTTTGTGGAAATATCTTCCCACTGCAGTTATTTATAAAACAAGATACCAAGAATATGTAAATAATTAAAAATAAATGCTAAAAAAGAAATTAGTCAATAACTAGGTAAAGGAATTGTTCACAAAAGGAGAAATGCAAATGTCCACTAAATATATAAAAATATATTGAATCAGGACTTTTTTTTTTTGAAACAGAATCTCTCTATGTAGTCCTGGAATTCACTATGTAGATCAGGTTGGCCTCTACATCACAAGTTCTGGGATTAGGGGCATGGGCCAGCAGGCCAGGCTGAGGCAGTACTCTTAATCGAATCCAGAGCTCACTGATAAGGCTAGCCTCATTAGCCAGCTTATCCCTCAGACCCATCCTCTTTGCCTTCTCAGGACAGAATTACAAGTGGAGTGCCATGATCACCCAACACTAAGTTCTGGGGGTTTGAATGCCACTCCTCTTGCTCACATGGCAAGAACTTTAACTCTAAATTCATTTAAAAACATTTGTCTGATTTTTAAGGGCCAGTCTTTTGCCTCCATGTATGTCAACACCAAAAGAGGAGGGTAGAAGTAGGGGTTGGGTACTCTGGGACAGGAATTAAAGACAAGTTGTCATTTGGGTGCTAGGAATAAACCTGGGTCCTCTGGAAGAGCAGTCAATGCTCTTAACTGCAGTCATCTCTCCTCCATCTAATAACTTTGTTCTTTATGGCTCAAAAAAAAATACTGTTATGTATTTAAACCACATTCTCTTTCTCTATTTGATTATCTGTTGGTGGACATTTAGACTGGTTTGATATCTCAGTTACTGTGACTCAATAATCAGGATGCACAGGTAGTAGTTATCCAGGAGAGATCCGGTTTGTGTTTTAAGGACCCTATTTTCCGTGGTGACTGCACTAGCTTATATTCCCACTTACAGTGTACAATACTGTTTCTATCTTGCATTCACAGCAGTATGTCTGTTCTTTCTTTATGTCACTGGTATATGAGCTCAAGGCCTCTCACACGCCAGGGGCAACTTTCTACCTTGAGCTACCTCTCTTTTCTCTTCTTCCCTTTCTTAGACAGAGCCTGTCACCCTGCCAGGCCTAGCACTTGCTCTCCTCCTGCCTCAGGCTCCTCAGTGGGACCAACATTTGTCTGTTTCCTTGAAGACAGAAGTTCTGCCTGTGGTGAGACGGAATCTTAATGTAATTTTAATTTGCATTTGCCTGATGGCTAAGAATGTTGAACATTTTCCCCATATACTTATTAGCCACTTACATTTCTTCTTTGGAGAACTGACTCAAAAGTTATTACTTCTTATAGATTTATTTTTATTTATGTGTATAAGTGTTAGCATACACACTTGTATGTGCACCACAGGCATGCTTGGTATTCATGAAGGTCAGGGTAGAGTGCTGCACACATTGTATAGGGAGCTGCCATGTGAGTGTTGGAAACTGAACCTGGGAGGACGTAAGAGCAGCAAGCACTCTTGACTGCTGAGCCATCTCTCCAGTGCCCCCCCCCCACTTTAATGTTTAATTATTTATGTTCTTTATATACTCTAGGTTATCAATATCCTATCAGATATATGGCTAGCAATGAAGATATTTTCACAAAAGTTTATTATTCCTTGAATAAACATGTCATAATATTTATAATACCCCCAAATTGGAAATAACCTAAATATATATCAATTGACAATCAAAATATATTATGATGTAAATGATAAAATATTTCTGATCAAGAAAAAGGGAATAAAAGCTATACCATGATTGAACTTTGAAAACGTTATGATAATTGAAAGCCGCCAGATCCAGGAAAATATTTGAATGATTCATTTATATTAAATGTTCTAGTTAGGTAAACCTAGTAAAAGAGAGTGTTTGCCCAGGGGCTAAAAAGAAGTAATTGTTGCTAATGAGTACATGGATTTTCAGGGGATGATAATAATGTTCTGAAATTGGGTAATAGTACAGATTGCACAATTATAATGCACCTCAATAAATTTTTAAAATGACACTAAAACAGGTCTCTCCCCTCTCCAGTCTATTACACAGCCCTTCTCTCTATAAAATGAGGCAACAAGGTAACATGATCTCCATTTACTAAAACACCAAGCTTTATGTTTTCTTTGTTGATGTTTAGGAATTTGGCCCAGGGACTGGAGAAATGGCTCAGAGGTTAAAAGCACATAATTCTCTTGCAGAGAGCCTGAGTTTGGTTCCCAGTACCTTGTTTAGGCAGCTTACAACTACCTGTACGCATCAGGGAAGCTGATGCCCTCCTCTGGACAACATGGACACACCCCCATCCTCCAACAGACACACTTCAGTCATGTTAACAAATGTAATATAAAATGAAAATGATTGCTTAAAGCTTGCTTTGATAATGATCTACTTCTTAAACCTAAATATACAATTATTTTCCTTTTTCTGCTTCATTCTTTTAGAGATCAGATAACATTTAAACTGCTAGAATTGTAAGGAAAGGTGGAGTCATATCTGTTGCTGGTACAACACATTTGGCTAATGATGAATTAAGGATCTACCACTCACACTCCTTTCTCAATTTCTTAAATTCTATGTTCTCTCTTAACTTTTGTTTAGCTACATTTGATATATGTATTAATTTATTCAAATAGAGAAATACATGAGATTATAACCTCAAATTAAAACAGTAATGTGTTCATAGGACAACTTCTTTTAAAAATTTGATTATTCATTTAAAAACTAAAAAGTTCCTTATCCAAAACATTTTTAAAATGAGCATATACAATAATTTTTGGATTGCCCACAATCAGTAAGTTTATGTTCCACCTAAATAAAAATGTAGAGGGCATTAGATGGAGCTGAGATCATACTGATTCCATAAAAATTTTTAAAGGGAAGCAAAGAAGCACCATAACATTGATGACACCAAGCAAAATAAGAAGCATAATGTATAAATGGTTTCTGATGATTAAAAGGCATACTGCAACACTCAGAAATAATGGTCATGTGCTATACTACTTAAAATTCAGTGGCTTGAATGTAAATTTCCTCGTAGTACAGCAAACCATTCATGGTTTTATTAATATGCTTCATGTGGAGTATTATTTTAAAATAAGTGTAACTGGGAGCTGGGGAGATGGTTCAGTAGTTAATGTGCTTACACTGCAAGTGTAAGGACCAGAGTTCAGATCCCCAGAAACCCATATAAAAACTGTGGGCAGAGCAACCCACCTATAATTCCTGCCCTGGAAGGGGGAAACAGGGAGTTCCCCTTTGGGTTTGACAGACTCTGCCTCAATGAATAATGTTGAAGAGTGTTTAAGAATGTTTTCTGACATAGTCATGAGGACTCCAGATGCATGCACACAGACATGCCTGCTTATCCCTACATATGTAAAAACATGTACATATGTATTCATACTACACACACAGAAAATAAAAGAATAAAGAGAATAAAATTTGTTTTGCCCCTAAAGCAACATGTTTTCACCCAATGTAGAGTTACAAAAGGCTTTCTTTCACAGCTGTTTTCTTTTTTAAGAAAAAACTATGCAGAAAACACAACATTACTGGATTTAATGTGATGCTTAATTTTTATATTCAGTATTACTAAACGTGAAATGTTTACTTTTTCGAATCAAAGGGAAAATAAAAAACAGAAACCCACTTTCATTAAAACATGATAAATTTACTTACTGAAAGTTGGTGTCTCACTCAGTCTTTGAGTCAAAGGCTGAAAAGTCTGACTATTTTCCATGAGGTTCAAAATTGCTTCTTCATTAATAAGTGCCTCTTCTACTTTATGTCTAGTGCTACCTTAAGATGACAAAGAATACAAACTGCATTGAGACAATGACTGGAGTTCTAAAAGTTAGCAGTTTACACAATAGATTTTATATAAGTTATGGAATATTACAGTATAATTCTACTTTAAAATTGTGAAATGTTAGTAAAATATATAAAAATGCAATATAAACTTAATAAAAAAGCCACAAGAACACCTTCATCAATAACATGTGTTAAAAAAGAAAAAAGGAAACCAGACATGGTGACCCACATCTTTAATCCCAGCAGTGGGGAAGCAGAAGCAGACAGACATCCCTGCGTTCGGGACCAGCCGGGTGTACTCAGTGAGTTCAGTCTAGCTAGAACTGCACAGTGAGACCTTCTCAACAATATAAACGAAAAAAACCAAAACAACATAAATTTATATATCACAAAATACTTAAAATCTCTTCTACTTTTTGAAAATTATACCCATATAGTTATATTACTCTGGTAAAATCTAATATTGAAACATATAACATGGCTGTATGCTATTGTTTTTGGCTTTTCAAGACAGGGTTTCTCTGTGTAACCGCTCTGGCTCTGTACTCACTCTAGATCAGGCTATCCTCGAACTTGGAGATCTGCATGCCTCTGCCTCCTGAGTGCTGCTGGGATTAAAGGTGTGCCCCACCATTGCCAAGTTGTGTTACTGTTTTTGTTGTCTGTGTTTTTGGAATACGATCTCCTGTAGCCCCATCTGGCCTCTAACTTGTTATGGCCTTAACTTTTGATATTTCTGTCTCTCTTCCTAAGTGCTGGGAATACAGACATCTACAACCCCTCTTAATTCTTGAGCAATAAAGTTTTTTATTCTCTGTGGTTCCAAAACAAGTAAATTCATCTTACGTTAACTGTATATTTTTCAAAAACTTCTCATTTAATATTTAAAAATACTTTCTTTCTACATTTAACAGAGGGTCTAATGCCTAGAAGGAATAAATAATTTTAAGAACATAAACAAAATGAACCCCATATTATACCTAGTATAATCTAGTAAGGAAGAGAATAAGGAAAGAGAGGGAGAGAGAGAGAGAGAGAGAGATAGACAGACAGACAGACACACAGACAGACAGACAGACAGACACACAGACAGACAGACACACAGACAGACAGACAGACAGACAGACAGACAGACAGACAGACAGACAGACAGAGACAGAAAAAGACCACATGAAAAACCATTGCAACTAACTGGAAAATAGTTTTTGCTCAGACATTTAAACAGACTTGGTGCTTAAGTGCTTTTGAGTTTTTAGGGGGTTAAATATTTATGAGTAATTATTTTATATAAAATATCAAGTCTAGTTACAGAATAATCAGAACAAACAAACAAAACCCGGAGAACTTTTTAAAACAAGCACTTAATTAAAAATAAATCCCAAAACTCTGACCCAGATAATTACAAAGAATAATCAAAGTTATGAGGAAAGCATAAATACATAGTACAATAAGAGTCAAAGAGGAATGTAAATACTATGAACAGCTTTATACTAAATTATGAAAAAATCAAGTTAAATGGAAATTGTTGTAGGGAAAAAAATGACAAGAACAGACTCGAGGCAAAATAGAGGCTTGAGCAGACCTTTAACAACCTAAGTTAGTAGCTACTTCACAAAGAAAACCCACTCACACAATGACAGTAATTGGAGATGCTAGATGGTTTAGCAAATCCTACCTAGCAAATCTAATAAAAATTCCCAAAAGTAAAGTTGATACCTTAAAACTTATTTAATGAGAAAAAGTATGGCTCTTTTTCACTGATAAGTTAAAATTCTAAGTTTACTCTGAGTTCTACATCCAGAACAGCTTCAAGACTGCTGGCTGAGATGATCCAGCCTCACAGAAAACTCCAGTCAAGACTTGACCATAATCCTAAATTTTCTTTGGGTCCCCACAAGATTATCAGTGCCCCCAATCAGCAGGAAGTAGCCTAGAAAACTACACCTACATCCCCAAAATATGGATTATGGATGTTTGTCTTTGTTTAGAGGGTTAGTTACAAGTTGTTATGGATAATGGTCAGGAAAAAAGCTAAACAAAGGAAATTAAATTTAAGGGTCTTGTTTTGAAAAGAAAAAAAGGCGGGGGACATAGATATGATAGGATAAGAAGGCAGATAATTGAATCTACTCTGAAAAGAAAAAGGGAGGAAGGGATATAGATATGATAAGATAGGGGCTGGAGAGATGTTCAGCTAGGCTCACAACCAAAGATATGATAAGATAAAAAAGCAGATTATTGAATCTACTTTTAAAAGGCAACTACTAGTTTTAAATGTTTAACATTGGATTGTACTTCTGTATATTGTATACAAATTTTGTATATTGATGTAAATTTGAGATTTTGTTAAAACATGCCACACATACATTTCTAATTTTGTTCAAGGTATTGTACCTATATAACTCATTTAATAATGTAATACAAATTTCTAGTCCTTGAAAATTACTGTTACCAACTGCTTAGGATAATAAGAAAATATAGGTTAATAGTTAATCAATCACCTAGTATAATCTAACTTGTAGTCACATTAGGGTTTTTTTTGTTTTTTGTTTTTGTTGTTTTTCAAGACAAGGTTTCTCTTAGCTTTGGTGCCTGTCCTGGAACTAACTAGCTTTTGTAGACCAGGCTGGCCTTGAACTCACAGAGATCCACCTCTACCTGTGTCTGCCTCCAGAGTGCTGGGATTAAAGGCACACGCCACCACCGGCTTACATTAGGTATGTTTTCAAGGCCAAACAAAAGACATATTTTAGATAGACAGGGCATTTTCAAAGACTTCAGAACTACAGAATATGACATTTAAGATGTTTTAATAAGCTAGGTTCTTCTTTTTTATGGCAATGAGACATGTCTGCTCCTGGCAGCACCAATCTACTTCAGAGAAGATAATGGACACTGAAGAAACTCCATATGGAGTTTACTTTCTTTGTGGCAAAGGTAAGCCACTAGGCAAGAAAATGCCCCTGCCTCGACTGCTGACAGTATGCTGTCCTAATCAGTCAATCAGGACACAAAATATCCTACTTCACAGAAAAGTCTGTTGGGAATGCTAGGCCTGTGGGCAAAGATGAATGCCTCACCATTACAGAGGAACTTTGGGTGACTGTCCAGGAAGCCAGCTGTTTGTTTCATTTCTCACATTTTTTTTTTTTGGAAGTCGCTTGTTTGCACTTCCTGCTTACTCAGTTAATATTATTTCCTTTTTGGGTCTCAGTGAGTTGAAGACTAGATAATTATAGCTTACCAGATGCAGAAAGTAAGTTATGATAGAAAGTAAATTAGGTACAGAACTAGATTCACCAAGATAGAATAAATATGGAGTATTTTCTCTGAATTTGTCAAATGCAAATGGACTCTAGACATTGTTATATTTATTGCCTGTATATATTGCATATAGTCACTGTACTTATTGTAAGTTTTCTTATATTAGTTACAACCTTCTTTTTTATTATAGAGAAAAAGGAGAAATATAGTGGCATTTCAATTATTTTAATAAATAAAGCTTGCCTGAAGATCTGAGAGTAAAAGAGCCCCACTGGTCAGCCTTACAGACCATGTAATGGTAAAACACACCTTTAATTCCAGTAGTCACACTAGTTTGTCATAGAAACTGGGCAGTGCATGCCTTTAATCACAGTGGTGCACACTTTAATCCCAGCCCTAGAGAGGATTATAAAACAGGAGGAAACAGCTCTCAACTACAGTCTCTTTTGGAGATTCCTGGAGGCAGGAACACCATTTCGGGCTGAGGTCAAGGCAAGAGTCAGTGGCTGGCTGCTTTGCTTTTCAGATCTTCAGGTTGAACAGCAATTTCTCTCTTTGAGTTTTTATTAATCGTGCTTGAGCTTTAGCACTATACAAAGAACTATGGACAACTGAGGAAAGCTGGGAGTGAGAGAAGTGGCCTTCTCCAGGGAAGAGCACACCAACTGGTTGTTCAGAACCAAATGATCAACCCTGAAAACATACAGACAACTAACATACAGACTGACCAAGTAATATTTAGGAATATATATGTGCACACATATAATATATATTTGCAATAACAATTAGAAAAAAAGAGGCTATGAATTTGAAGAAGCATGGACAGGGGTTTGCTAGAGGGTTTGGAGGAAAGGGAAGGGAGAAATGTAACTATAATCTCACATACACATACAAGAATCTGTGGAAGTAAAACTTGTACTTTATTGGGACAATGGATAATGCTTAGCTGTGGCTGAAAAATCAGCTGTGATTAATAATAAATCAGCAACATTGGGATGAAATCTTGGAAGTATTTCCTGGGGTCAGCACATAGAAGCTATAGAGGTTGTGAAAGAAACACTGTATATCAAGCTGGCTCCTGAAAGTATCTCCCACGCCTGATACCAGGACCTATGGATTTGCCACCAGAGAGTTACAGGTGTGGAGTGGAGACAATGTGAGTCTGTGAGACATGTCTTCTGTGCCATAGATAGCAGAGAGAAAAATGAACTATCCAAGTCTTTGAAATCCAGAAGACTAAGAGTGAGTTATAGATGCTGGACACTGAGCTTTTTACACTACTGGATTTTGGTTTTGCTTTGACTTGACTGTAACTATGCCACAGTTCTTCCTTCTTTGAATAAAAAGATTTATAACATGGGTTTTGCTGTTTGTTTCACAGGAACCTATAGTGGTATATTATTTGTGTCTTAATAAATAAAGCTTGCCTAAAGATCAGAGGGCAAAGCATCCATACTAGTCAGCCATACAGGCCAGGAAGTGGTAGTACACACCTTTAATCCCAGGACTGGAGAGACAGAAGCAGAGGGATCTCTATGAGTTCAAGGCCACTCTAGGCTACACAAGATTGAATCTGTCTAAAGAGAAACAGAGCTCACAGAGAAGGTGGTCCAAACACTTGGGATCATAGGCCTTTAATCCCAGCACTAGGGAGGCGGAGACAGGAGCAGTATGGCTGGGCAGAGAGAGGAATATAAAGAGGGAAGAGATCAAGACTTGAGAGACAGCTCAGCAGTTATGTCCTTGCTGTTCTTGTAGATGATCACAGTTCAGTTCCTAGCAACTGTAATAAGCGGTTTACAACCTCCTAGTAACTTCAGCTTGGGAGGATACAATGCCCTAGTCTTGTCTCTGTGGGAACCTGTTCATATTCACACAAAGACACATGCTCGTATATGTGCATGCACGTGCGTGCATGAGAGCGCGCATACATATACCCCTTAAAAAAAGTCAATGACTTAATGGGAAATGAGCAAAGAACATAAAAATCAATTATTAGATAAATCTATATGGCCTTCAATTTGCTTCAACTCATTGGTCATCAGAAAATGAAGGTTAAAATAAGGAAATGCATTTCAAAGAACCACAGTAGCACAATTTCTTTTGTTGTATTTAATTTGTATCTATTACTTATCACATTCAAATGTTATCTAGGGTCCTCCTGCCTAAAAAACACTACATATGAAACAAAGTGATTAATCATAAAAACCTTCATTATCTCTTACATACCAATTGTATACAAACTATATTCTTGCATGCATCCTACCATCCAGCTACACACATGTGTTCTGTAGAGAAAATCTTGCACAAAGTCATTAAGAAGGCAGATATAGCCCTGAGTAAAAGTGAAAATGATCTAATATTTGCAGAGAAACGGATAAGTATTAAAGCAAAGTATCTGTCAGTGGCTAAAATAAACAATGATGAATTTCAATTAAGATGTTGACATAAAAATATGATAATCACTATTAGTAATGAAGGAAATAATTAAGTTTCAGTAAGATAGCATTCATATTCTGTAGAACAGTTACATTAAAGAGATAATATCAAGTGTTAAATAAATAAAAAATAAACACTAAATCACAGGAAGTCTTATGTAATGTTGGTAGGAATGTAAAATAGTCCACCCAACATGGAAAACAACTTTGTATTTCATTTAAAAACTAGACACAGATTTATCACACGCTCTATAAATTCCACTCACTGGTATCTACTGAAAAGAAATGAAAACGTGTTCATACAAAGACATGTTTATCTAATCACGGCTTTAAATTTTACCCCTTCTTCAAAGGCAATATTTATAATAAAGCTTACTTTGCAACTGGTTCATTTGCTAGAATTTCCAATATTTTATAATTCTTCACATGACATTTATTTTGAATTTCATATTTTATTGTTCATAGCAACATTACTTTTATCAATCAAAAGTGAAAGCAACTGAAATATCTACCAACTAAGAAATACATTAATAAGTACAACATTTTATAATAAAAGGAATGAAATACTGACAATTATCATAGCACAGACAAACCCTAGAAGGGCTTGCTAAGTGAAAGAAAAAAGTCTATATTGTATGATTTCATTTATTTGACATATCTAGAAATGTAGACAGACAAGAATTCAAGGAAATGATTACTTGGAAGTTAGAGCTGGGAATGGCCATGACTGCCAATAAGAAAAACTGTACGTTGATGGAAATTTTCTAAAATTAGAACATACAGAGTAATAATGTGCTTAAAATGAGTGAATTTTATGCTCTGTAAATTATTTGTCAATTATCTGTTTAAAAATGCAAAATTTTAAATGTAAAAGTAAATTCCCTAATCTATGTCAAGAATGACATCATTTGTATAAAATCTGAAATATTAAGCAGCAGCACATATTGTGGACATACATATAAAAAGAGTCACAAAGTTTTACATCAAAAGAGTTTATAGCAACTTTGGCATAGTGCTATATATCTTCAGAGACATAGAAAGAGTAAAAGAATAGGAAATAACTTTTGCTATATCTATATTTATTTCTTAGGAGAAAACCAAACAAACAAACAAACAGCCAAATATTAACTTAAGTGTCCAATGCAATGATGCTTGTTTTAGTATTTTCTGTTTAATTGAAAAGATAATCAGATAATTTCACCTTTGCTCAAATCTGTGTCTTTGTGGACTTCTATCATATTGGCTGGCGTACACGGAAGCATTTCAGGAGAAAGAATCTCAGAGTGCAATGTTAATTCAGCAGAGAACTCTTGGGATCCATTGCTGTAGTCCACAGATCCTGATAATGTTCTGCTTAATTAAAACATAACTTTTATAATAAACTATATAACAACACAATAAAATTAGCTCTGAGATCTATAACAAATAACACTTACACAGAGAAATCATTCTGTTTGAGAATTTCTTGAAGTCTCTTCTGAAATAGTTTTTCACTTTCTGTTGCTGGCACAAATCTGCAATCTTTAAATTTGAAAAGTGCATTAGATAGCAATGAATGAAATACTTTTCCTTTCTCCTTAAAGGAGCTTTGAAAAAAAAAAATCACAGCAATTTCTTATCTTTCTTCTAACTCATATCCCACCACCTAAAAGTAGTCCTATTACAGAATTATACAAAAGATAAATGGATGTTATTAACAATAAAATTAAGAATTTATCATCATTTGAAGTTTTATAGTTATAGCTTAAACCAAAACAGAAAAAAATTGTTCTCTACCCACAATCACATCATATACTTCAAAACTAGAAATTTTCTCCTTTGTAAAATATATTTCAATTTTAAAGGGCATAAAAAGGCACTTAAATTTTATCAAAACATTTTTGGCACTCTAGCTATAACAGTGAAATTTAAAAATTTTAATTGGACTTCAGTAGAGGCTTACTACAATATTTGTTTTCTGAGTTGTCTTTTACACTTTTATCTTTAAAGTTTTGCTGTATTCTGTGGCATGTGAACTCTCAAATCCTTTCAGAATATAGCAACATTTAATAATAAATGAATATTTTTCTTAAAGTTGTACATGCTGATCAAGGTAAGGGTTTATATGACAGTTTTAGAAAACAGTAGAACAAATCAATAGTGTTTCTAAGCTGCGACCCAAGGTTTTCAGTATCTTATTTGGAAATAAAGAAGAGAAGAACATACTAGAGGATGAGCACAGAACAACAAAGTGTAGCAAGAAGGTAAGGTACACGAAAACCAAGAACACACAAAGAGGTGGAGATAGTTATAAAAGATTTATTGGTTATACAGCAATGACAATAAGAAGTACACAAAAAGCTAAAGGTAATAAAATCTAGTGCTAAGGGAAAATTCAATGACTATATTTTTCTACTAAAAATATTTCCTTAAGTCATTAAAGCATTATCAGACTTATACCTTGTGATTCAGGCTGGCTAATTTGAGAACTTTCATTTCTGTTTCTTCGCCGTTGCTTTTCATCTTCCCATATGGCTTGGAGCCCAGGGTTTCCACCAATTTGAGCTGCAATCACAATACTACAAGGGTCAAAGTGAAAAATTCTTTCTATAAACCCCCTAGGCTTTAATAAATACCTTTTTGGGGCAGGGATACACAGATATACCGTGTATCCCTGACTGGCCTGGAACTCATTATATTACTCAGGCCTGTCTAGGACCCATAGAGATCTGCCTGCCTACGTCTCCTCAGTGCTAGGATTAAAGGCATACACTACCATGCCCAACAATATTATCTTTTAAGAAAAACATTTACTGGGGCTGGAGAGATGGCTCAGAGGTTAAGAGCACTGGCTGCTCTTCCAGAGGTCCTGAGTTCAATTTCCAGCAACCACATGGTGGCTCACAACCATCTATGAGATCTGGTGCCCTCTTCTGGTGGGCAGGCATACATGCAGACAGAACATTGTATACATAATAAATAAATTTAAAAAAAAAAGAAAAAAGGAAAACATTTACTGTATATGGTATAAAGGACAAATTATCCCAACTCGAAATTTATCATGCTGCTTCCTTTCCAGCTTTTTGTCCTATAATGATTAGAAAAAAATAAAATACCAAATAAATAAAACTCAAAGATCTGATGAGAGATAAGTCTAAAACTTCTCTCCATGGTATACAGCCTGTATATAAAACAAATTAAAAGTCAGAGTATATGATATTATTTTATGCTGGCTAATGTTATTTAGTGTCACTTAGTTTAATATCTAGGTAAATAAAGTCAAGCCGATGGAAATATACAAGAGCAAAATGACTACCCATTGTGATTAAATATAAAATGTTTTCTGAAGAGTCATGTGTTGAACACTTGGCCCCAGGCTGGCGGCTACACTTAAGAAGTGACTGGATTACGAGGGCAGTAAGTTAATCAATGGAATAATCCATTCAATTTAGAGTTGAATGGACTATTAGGAGTGGGCACAGTTGGAAGCAGTAGGTCACAAGGAGTGGAAGTGCTGCTGTATTTATCTTGTCTTGGTCCCTTTCTGTCTGAGTCCTAGCTTACATGAAGTGAACAACTTTGCTCATCATGATTTCCTGCCTTAGGCCTGGAAATAATGGCACCAAATGACCATGGACGGAAACCTCTGAAACAGACACCTAAAGAAGTCTTTAAGATGGTTTCCCCAGGTATTTTTGTCAATGCAACAGAAAGCTGGCCAACATACCCTCCCATCAGAAACAAAGAGCACACTTGAAATATCTTGTTTTCTCCTTCTATAACATCGTACTTCTCCAGTAACGCTTCTACCCTACTTTTGTCATTATGTTTTACAAATAAAAATACGTATTAAGAAAAACTGTGTGCATACCCTCAATGTCCAGCCTATTTAAGATGTCAGCAGCTACAGCATCCACTTCTAATTCACAAGTACTCAGAGGTTCAACACCTTCCAGTAATAAAGAGCTGTAAAGAAATGATATCAATAAATACAGTAATTGTGCCAGCACAAACTCCCCAAATTATTGTTGTTGCTGCTGGGGATCTGAGATTTCTTATGCAGGAATTTGTGTTTTAGTAGTAATGAGAAAACCTGAGGATATTAAATGAATTCATAATTATTCATGATACTATGTATATGTAATAAATTAATAACAGGATAAGAAAAACTGTAAGGACAACCTACTAATAACATTTAAAATACAGTCTATATATTCTGAATCATATTTTATACATAAGGAATATTAATATTCAGTATGCCGTTCTGGCTAAAGAAAACAGTTAAGACAACAGAGGGACAACATAAGGATTCGTGAAAAATCATAAATATATAAAGTAAGTTGCGTAGAAGCATTTACCCCTGCATGATTTTCAGATAAGGGAAGGTAAGCACACCGAGAAGTGGACCAATTCACTATTCTTCTTGTCCTCAGCTATTCCTGACCTGGAAATGCTTTAAAACCTTTCACAACTACTGAAGTGATAACCACATGAATGTTCAACAGTGAGTTACTGTTAGCAAATGGGACAACAGTTTAATTTTATAAGAACTACAACAAGTTTTCACTAATGCCTTTGACTTGAAAACATGGGTTAGTTGGAGATTTTTTGACCTTCAGACCCACTAAAAAGAAAATTAGGAAGACACCATGTAACTGCCCATTGTTCTCAGAATGCACAGAAATCTGGTACAGGTCCTAGTTTGCCTGTTCCAAATGCAAGATCTCATGCCAGAACAGATACTAAATGGAGAATGAAAGATCAATAACTTTACCTGAAAATAGGGGATGCAGATTTTATTAACATTATATTGGATGTTATTTTAAATGTTTTTTTTTCTTTTTAAAGATTTACTTATTATGTATACAGTGTTCCGTCTGCACATATGCCTGCAGGCCAGACAAGGGCACTAGATCTCATTACAGATGGCTGTGAGCCATCATGTGGTGGGTGGGAATTAAACTCCGGACCTCTAAAAGAGCAGCCAATGCTCTAAAGCACTGAGCCATCTCTCTAGCTCCTATTTTAAATGTTTTAAGAAAAACATTAGGAAACTTTCATTTTCTATTGTCTTTTCCTAAGGTGGGACATAAGACATTATTAATTTTTCATGGCTGTTGGTATAGCTCAATGGCAGAAAGCCTGCCTGGGATGCCTGAGGTCTGGCCCTGATCATTAACAGTACCCTCACACTACAAAACAGAAAGTAATTTGTTATAACACACACACCTTTGCACTATTCCTACAGAAAGGCATAGTAAAGCTAACTTACACAATATCCCTTTACCTTTCAGAAAAATCAATTTGCAAAGTAGAATGGCCTCTCTATTCATTGTTTTCTTAATATAGAGTAAAAAAAATAAAGTCAATGAATACTAGTGGGCCACCCCATTCTTCACACTCATAAATACACAAATCTGCTACCAAGAAAAGAAAAAAAAATCAGTGAGCTGGGAAATAGCTCAGTCAGTAAACTTTTTGCCATACAAACATGAAAAGGACAGTCAGTTCTCCAATATCCATGTAAAAAACTGGGTCTAACACCCTTACTCTGTAATTCTATCCCTGAGAAAGGAGAAGAAGTTCCCTAGGAATACTATTCTACCCAGTTATTCCAGGTTCAGTGAAAAACTTCAAAGAAGTAAGGTGGAAAGTAACTACAGAAGATACCTGACCATGACCTCTGGACTCATACATATAAACAAACAAACAAACAAACAAACACATACCAAAAAACAAAAAAAAACACAAAAAAAACCAAAAACCAAAAAAAAAAAAAACAAAAAACAAAACAAAAAAAAACCAAGAAGACAGCAAAAAACAATCCCACGAAGATTAGTGAGTTAGGGAGATGGTTCTGTAGGGTGCTTGCAGGCAGGTCTAAAGACCTAAATTTGACCCCAAGATCTCACATGGTAGAACAAAAGAACCAACTTGACCCCTACTCTTGTGCAATAACACATATATATGCATGCATGTCCGTGCATGTACACACACACCCTATTAAATAAATATAGTTCAAAATAATAAACATAAATTTAAAAGAATAAAACAAGGCTAGCAAGATAACTCACTGGGTACAAAAACACTTGCTAACAAACCTGATGACCTGAATTCTATACCCAGGACTTATATGGTAGAAAGAAAAAACTGACTCCTACAAATTGTCCTCTGATCTCTGTGCATGTGTTCATATACACAATAGATTTAAAAAAATGAAAGTTTAAAGCCCTTTGAAAACTGAGTGACACACACGCAGTTAAAAAGAGGAAAACTATAACCATGTTGCCAGTAACACAGTGACCAATAAGAGGCTCAAGAAAGCTTGAGCAATGTTATGTAGGACAAAAAAAGAAATCCCTTAACTTTATACAGAAAAGCTACTGACTAATAACTTAG
The DNA here is from genome assembly GCA_004026605.1 of Ondatra zibethicus. Taxonomy (NCBI): domain Eukaryota; kingdom Metazoa; phylum Chordata; class Mammalia; order Rodentia; family Cricetidae; genus Ondatra; species Ondatra zibethicus. The sequence goes on from PVIU01003463.1 coordinate 46,802, forward strand.
AAAGGTAGTGATTACATGTCTGCTTTATGGTAGGGAAATCTAAGCATTTGGAATTTGCTATAACTTTAACAATAAGTATTATCAGCAAAATAGCAAAAGAAACAAGTTGTATTTTGTCATGTCTCTATTTCCATAACTCCTCAATATTTAGAATCTAAAGGGTTATTTAATTTTAAAACGTGTCACTTCAGTTTTAAATTGCCATTTTATAATAACTGAGTTTTTAACTTAATAACTTACAAGATCTCAATTTAGACTGCATGATGAAAACTAATACTGGCAAGAAATATAACAACTGATGTCAGATTCCTTTTATTAATTAGGTAATAACTATGTATGTTTCCATGATCTGTTTATTTATTTTATTTTTAAAGTCACAGTGAATTTTACATTGTGTGTTTTATACTGTGCAGGTGTGTGTGTCATCACATGGAGAGGTCAGACAACAACCTGTAGGAATCTGTTCTCTCCTACCATGTAGGTTCAGGGATCAAACTCAGATCATCAGATTTGGCAGCCATTTTGCTGCTCCCACCACCGTGAGGTATTCTTTAAGCTGTGAACCCACATTATATACCAATACTGAGACTTGCTTTTACAATAAATGTTTAAAAGACACAATGTAGTAAAATCTTAAGTTTTAATTATAATAACCAACAAAAACTAATCACAGTCAGAACACACATAAACTTTCCCTTCTTTGACATCATTGGCTAACCTTGGTATTTCATCTTCTTCCCACCTAAACAAAGTACCCGCAGCAGAATTTCCTGATAACTGCTCCTTGAATGATCCAGTTGCATGTGATGTATCACCTAGAAAAAGGCAAATTTAAATAAAGCATACTTTTAAACTTTTTATTTTATCCAATAAATTCATCTACCTATTTATTATTAGAGACAGGATCTCATTACATAGCTGTGGTTGACCTAGAACTCATTTTATAGACGAGGACAGCCTCAAATTTACAGAACTGGCAGACTCTGCATTTATCAGGGAAGTTATAATTTGTACAAAATTATTCTCTTTGTAAAATAATTTACAAATCATGCAGAGTACCTAAACATTGTATCTTAAAGATTTACTGATACACAGGATTACATATGCACAGCTGAATGTAGTAATTCCAAACTAAGAGTAGGAAAAAGTGTTCGCAATGAATTAGAATAACAGTTACAAAATGTCACAGTATAATAAAAGTATATATCTAAATGTTCAGGTAAATATAATTAACATCTCATTAAAAATAAAGAAATGTACTTTTTAGAGTTCAAATTGCTAAATCAAAGAAATCTGAGAAAACATCACAAAAATCAACAAAATGACAAGAATTAATAATACACCTTTCAATAGCAAGTCTGACTATTAAAGGTCTTAATTCCCCAGTAAAAAGACACAGACTAACAGACTGGATTATAAAACAGGATCTATCTTTTGTTGCTTCAAAGAAACACACCTCACCAATAAAGATAGATACCACCTTCTGTGGTGATATTTTATTTGTGCTGTAATAAAGCTTACCTGAGAATCAGAGTGTGGAGCAAGCCACTAGTTAGCCATAGAGGCCAGGCAGACACACACACCTCACAGCACTTGGGAGGCAGAGGCAGATGGATCTGTTAGTTCAAGGCCACCTTGGGATACATACACTAAATTGATCCAGTCTCAAAGAGAAACAGAGCCAGGCAGTGATGGCTCACATCTTTATTCCCAGTATTTGGGAGTCACATGCCTTTAATCCCAACACTATGAAAGTGGAGATGGGAATGGATATGGCTGAGGGAAGAGAGGAATATAAGGCATGAGGAGACAGGATTGCATTCAGTCTGAGGAGTCATAGAGACAAGATCGCCATTTTGGTCTGAGGATTCAGTAGAGATAAGAACTAATGGCTGGCTGCTCTGCTTTTCTGATCTTTCAGATTTCATCCCCTAATATCTGACTCTTGCCTTTTATTATTAAGACCAATTAGAAATCATGCTACAACCTTAGGAGGAAAATGGTGGGAAAAAAATATTGTAAACAAATGGAACTAAGACAGGAGTATTTTAGTATCTGATAAAATGAGACTTCAAACCAAAATTAGTTGGAATATATAAGAAGGAACACTTCATACTCATTAAAGGAAAAAACCACCAGCAGAATATTATACTCCTAAACACAGGGACACTTAATGTCATAAAGAAAACATTGGTAAAAATCAATAACCTCAACACAGTGATAGTGGGTTATTTTTAACACCCTCCTCTCACCAACAGACAGGTCATCTGGAAATAAAATAAGCAGAGAACCCTGGAGTTAATAATACAGAAAACCAAATGATCTAAAAGATGTCTATAAGGTTTTCCACCCAATCACTAAAAAACATACACTATTAGCAGAACACAAAACAAATTTCAATAAATATCTGACCACAACAGAATTAAGGTGGATGACCAACAACAATAGAAACAACAGAAAACACACAAATGGATAACAGCAGATTATTGAATAACAACTGGGTGAAGGATAAAACTAAGTAGGAAATTTTAAAATTCCTAGAAATGAATGAAAATGAAAACACAACATTCCAAAATCTATGAGACACAGTGAAGGAAAGTTTACAATACTAAGTGCCTACATCAAAATTTTGAGAGATGTTTTTAATTAATTAATTTTATATCCTGGCTACGGTTTCCCCTTCTTCCTCTCCTCCCAGTCCCTCTCCCCACGCCACCCTGTTTCTACCCCCAACCCCAATCCACTCTTTCTCCATTTCTGTTTAGGAAAGGGCACATCTCCCAGGAGTATCAACAAAACATGGCATATCAAGTTGCAGTAAGACTAAGCACTTCCCCATGTATTAGGATGAGGATAGGCAACCCAGTACGGGAGTAGGGTCCCAAAGCCAGTAAAAGAGTCAGAGACAGCCCCTGTTCCCTCTGTTAGGAGCCCCACAAGAGGACCAAGCCACACAACTGTAACATATATGCAGAGTAAGTCCCATGCAGGTTCCCTGGTTGTCAGTTCAGTCAATCTGAGATATCTTTAATTAATAAATTAATGATGCACCTAAAGGCCTTGGAAAAACTAAAACAAAAAATACCTCCCAAGAGTGGAGAGGCAGAAATAATCAAATAAGGGTTGAAATTAATAAAAAAAATATAAAGATCAATAAAATGAAGTTAATTCTTTAAAAAGATTAACAAGATTCCAGTGGAACAAACCTCTTATACGCTATAAAGACTTGTCACTTGAATTGGTTTAATAAAATGCTGACTGGCCAGTAGCCACGTAGGAAGTATAGGCTGGGCAACCAAATTGAGGATGATGGAAAGAAGGGTAGAGTAAGGGATGTAGGCCAGGCGCAGAGAGAGCAATATGGACGTGCCATACTGAGCAAGGGTACCACCATGTGGCAGAACATAAATAATGAATATGGATTAACTTAAAATGCAAGCCTGATAATAATAAGCCTGAGTATTGGTCAAGCATTTATAAGTAATATTAAGCTTCTGTGTGGTAATTTGGGAAGTGGCTGCTGGGTATTTGGCACCAAGTGACTCTGTGATAGAAAATTTCCATCTACAATTGATAAACCTTTAGTTAAATTAACCAAAGAGAGATGATCCAAACCAATAAAACTGAGGCTGTAAATAAAGACATTACAATAGACACTCAAGAAATTCAGAGAATAATAAGACTTGAGAATTACTTTATAATCTATGTTCCAGTAAACTAGAAAATCTAAAAGAAATAGATGAATTTCTAGATATAGATGGCCTACCAAAGCTAGATCAAGATTAAACAATTTAAATAGACCCATGAAACACAACTGAGGTAAAAGTAGGAGTTAAAAATCTCCTAACTAAAAATAACCCCAGGGCCAGATGGATTCAGCAGAGAATTCTACCACACCTTCAAAGAACAACACCAATATGCTTCAAATTATTTCACAAAAAAAATGAAGGAACATTTCCAAATACTTTTCACAAAGCTGAGATCAACCTGATAGCAAAACTATACAAAAGCCCACTAAAAAAGAAAATTATATGCCAGTCTCTCTGATTGACAAGGCCACAAAAGTTCTCAATAAAATACCAGCAAACCAAATTGAAAAAACACATCCAAAATACTGTCTACCATGATCAAGCTGGTTTCATCCCAGAGATACAGGATGGTTCAACATACTAATGTATCAGTAAGCTGAATCTGCCACATAAATATATGACAGGACAGAAACCATATGATCATCTTGTTAGATGCAGAAAAGCTGCTGATGAAATCCAACATCTCTTCATGATAAAAGTCCTAGAGAATCAAAGAAGGCAGGAGAAGTATCTCAACATAATAAAGCAAGCCCAAAGCCAACATCTTGCTAAATGAAGAAAAACTCAAAAGAATTTCAAATAAAATCAGGAAGAGACAAAAATGTCCACCATCTCCATTCCTATTCAAAGTTTTTGCTACAGCAAAAGACAAGTCAAGGAGATAAAGGGGATACAAACAGGCAAGGAAGAAGTCAAAGTTACTTTCAAATGCTGTGATTCTATGCATATAAGACCCAAGAAATTCCAACAAAAATCTCACACAGCTGATATGCAGTCAGCAAAGTAGCAGAATATAAAAATGAACACAAAAAAATCAGTTGCCCTCCTATATAGAAACAACAAACATGCTGATTAAGAAATCAGGTAAATAATTCCATTCAAAATAGCCTAAAATACATACATATATGTATATGTGTGTTTGTGTGTGTGTGTTTATCTTGAGGTTTGAGAGGTATCTCGATGGTTAAGAGCACTTGATGTTCTTGCAGTAAACCTGAGTAAAGCAAAGTGGGATGTGGCTTAGTGGTAGAATGCTGGTCTACAATGCACAGACTTCTGGACTCAATTTTCAGACACAAATACATATATCGGAGCAGGGGGAGGAGGAGGTAACGGCACATGAATGCACACATAGTATAAGCCAATAAACTATATGTGCCAGTCCTGACATATAGACATACAACAATTCTAGAAGTAATTTTTGAAATGAAAAAGTTAAGGTGGCTATATGCAAGCTATTTCTCCACCGAAGTACCACAGTATCACTGTCAAAGTTAAGGAGACTATATGTGGACTATATGTTTCAAATGTGGACTTTGTCCTGGGCTTCATAGTGCTACTCTTTTACAAAGAAGCTAATAGGCAGTCAAGCCTATCTCAACCTTCTTTATATGGCTTTTTTCTTAGTGATTCTTAGGACTTAAGGAGAACTATTCACTCAGAAAATCTGGCTGCATGTGAGAGATTTTATATTATTCTAAGTCAGTGAGAAGATGAAAAGAGTATATCATTAAAACTTGAGGTTATTATTAGCTAGTATAATAATTTATAAATAAAGGAATTATTTTGGTCTTTGAAGGGGAGTAATAGACTAGGCTCAAGGCATTATTAACCTCTATGCATTTAAATAAATGTAGTATGTAGTGCATGTTGTCACTATAAAGTATTTTCTTTCTAAAAGGAGTTTTTTACATCTAAATTGTTTCACTTAAGGATATTAACAGTTGGAGAGCCTGAAATAATTTTTAAAACTATTAGTGAATATAACATTGTATAGTAGAACTCTGCACACAGCATCCTTACTTGATAAAGATTACAAATGATTAATTTACAGTAGCCACCAATGATGACACCAACTGAGTTCTTTGCTGATTTGGAGTATGTTTACAAGGTTTGACTTACAAAGACTAATTCTAATATATTCTAGTACATTGTGTACTGAACATATACTTGAATATTAAGAGAGTATGCTCTAGGGAGGAACTGAACTTTCTTTAACTAGATCTAAATATTACCAGATTAGTACCACCTTAGATCACATTCCATATATGAGAATGTTTTAGTCCCAGGATATCCTAACTGGATTGAATGTCTTAAAAGTGTTCAAGTTCTTCACTTGTGTTCAACTTAAGGGTAAACCTACTGGTGGTTCTACCTTATTCTGGAGTGTCCACCTGGCAGGTAGACCTGGACTTGGGTCTCTCTTACAACAGTATGGTTGACTCAAACAAGGTTCTGAATTTCCCATGGTAAACAAAGTGAAAATCATCCTTACTACTTTACTACCTCTTTTAGTCTGCACTTTTTATTATTTGCATATTCTTTAGTGTATTTACTATTGTTTGAATATTGCCCAACATTTAAATGATTTTTTTTTAAGAGACTGTTTTCAAACTATAGCCCGTTAAAGTTTGGGAATAGTAGAAGAAATTTAAACCAAAGGAGGAGAACGGTTGGTAAACTTAGAGACAAAAATACTGACCCCTGTGTGAAGAACTATGGGAATAAAGGAAGAAAATATGGCCATTAGGAATAACATTTTGGCCAAAAAAAAATGTCTATTTCATTTTGTTCTAAAAGAAATAGAAAGGAAGAAGAGATAACACAATAAAGTGTTTGCCTGCACAAGGGTATGTGCATCAATGTACATACACCTACGTGCATCCTCCCTCCTTCCTTCTCTCTCTTTCCCCCTCCCTCTCTTGTAAGCTAGACCACCGAACCCAAAATTTCTACTCCAAGGTATATGCTCAAAGGAAAAAAAAATTTGTACAGGAGTGTCAAAATAGCATTGTTAACAAGAATCAGAAAAGATTTCCAAATGACCATCAACTGATGAAAACAAAAAATGCAGGTTATAAACACAACAATTACTGTGTCACTAATAGGAATGAAGAACTAACACAAGATACATGGATTGACCTTAAGAATATTACAGTAAGTATAAAAATTATGTTTCCATATATTGTACAAATCTACTAATACTAAATATACAAGATAGATATACAGAAACAGAAAGTTCATTATTGATTACTTAGCAGTCGTAGGCCTAGGAAGCTTGCAGATTAGAGTCCTAAAGTATAAAAAGGTTTCCTTCAAGGTGACTAAAATATTTAAATCTATGTCAATGCCTGGATAGCTCCAAATAGGTGAAAAACCTTCAAGTTGTCTCTTTGGAGTAGGTGAATTATATAGCATGTGAATATTTCAGTAAACTATTGTTTTTTGTGGTATTTTAAAGATTTACTTATTTTTATGTATATGGGTATTTTGCCTGCAAGTATTTCTATTTGCCACTTGTGGTCTTGGTGCCTGAATCCCTTGGACTAGAATTAAACATAGTTCTGAGTAATCATATGGATGCTGGGAATCAAACTGGGATTCTCTGGGAGAGCAGTCAGTGCTCTTACCTCCTGAACCATCGCCAGCTCCAGAAAACGTCCTCTCAAAAGCTTTTCCTGGTAGTCTCAAACCCCATTCTGAGCATTTATTTTTCTTCATTAGCCACTCAGCATTAACTTCTCAATATATACTATTTTGTAAGTCATAGCACCTGTTTCAAAGCCTTAATCTGAACTTGAAAATTAACCTTACCTTTCCTTTTTGCTTTTCGGAACTTGACAGCAGCCAGATTTATTAAATTCATCCCATAAAGATTGTAGTCAATGAAGAGCTGTAGGAGGTAGGGAATATGCGCTTCATGAGGCTGATAAAATTTATTCATTATGGCTCCACTTTGCAAAAGTTCACATATCCTAAATTAGAAAAATAAAGTTATAGGATTATATTCTTTAAAATATCAAATGAAGCAATGATTCTCTCTCTATACATATATATATATACAGAAAACAAAAAAACCACAAAATTTTCATTTCAATATTTCCAGAAATTTGTATTTAATTTGAAGTTAAAAGTTTAAATCAAAGTTTTAAAGAAAAAAATGAAATTTTCTCAATAAAAAATTTCATGTATAAAAAGGAGAAAAAAAAATTAAACCATTTTTTTTAAAAACTTACAGAAATACACACAGTGACTGCTTGCAATCCCAGCACATGGCAAGCTGAAGCAGGAGGGTATGTTTGTGGCCAGTCTAGGCTTTCTGACAACACCCTGTCTCAAATTACCAAGATGGAGTTGGTTGTGTCAGCCCTTCCAAAAGTAACTAAAAGTCAACAAGTTCTTTTTTCCCCAGTTTTTTAAAGAAAAATTTTAGCACTCACAACAAGTAACTTACAACTACCTGTAACTCCAGCTCCAGGAAATCAAACACCCTCTTCTGCCCTCCTCAGGTAGCCTATGCTCACGGTGCACACACAGACAGGCAAACGCACTCACACACGCTCACACAATAAACAAATTTGAAGGATTATAACACTGTGATAACTTATTTTTAAAAAGGAAAATGACTGATGTTTACTTTCTTACCACTGGGTATGTGAAAGATAACAGAATCCCAAGAAGTGTTCTTTTGTACTCCGTGGTTACAAGAAAAGTGAACAGAGGAGAACTGATACAAAAGTCCTTTCTTGGCAGAATTCTGTACAATTATTTTAGTGCTTAATAGAAGCTATTTTGTATAAGGTCAGGGGTGTGCTGTACAAAAACTAGTTTTTACTTGTATATAGAAAAAAAATAACTATCTATCATCTATCTAAAATTTGGTAAGGTGCTCAATCAGCTTAATTCAAAGCAAACCTCAAGTCTTGGTTCTTGTATCTCTTACAGTTCCTTAATTTGCTGTAGATAAAGAATCGTTCAACTTATCTCTTACCAAATGACTAACTTTTGGAACTCAGTAATAATTAACTGAGAAGCTCTCCTGAATAAGAACATTAAGTACTCCTCTAAAAGGCCATTTATATTCTGTTGTCATGTACATTTAAAAACCTTGTGAATTTACAATGAAATATGTGTGCTTGTTTCATTCTTGCTTTCAATAATATGGGTTCTAGGATAACTGGGAAAATAAATTAGATGCAGTAGACTAATTAAAGGCAAAACAAAAACAAAAAATTCAAAATATGAAGCAGCTAATAAGGAACCAACAAGAAGCCTGCTCACTGTAGTCTTTCACAAGTCTTAAATTACTTTGAAATCAAAGGGCTATCTCCTTTTCACTTTTGAACATATGGACTAGTCAACAGGGCACTGACTTTACATCACACAGTTATCATCTCTCCTTACAAAATTCAACAAACACACTACATCCGAGACAGAAAGAAGTAGACAGAGGCCATAAAAAGGACCTACCTTTGAAATATCCTTCACAAACCTAAGCAATGGGACTCTTTCTACTCATATGTGTAGACATTTTACGTTCTTAACTAAAATTACACAGCCTTTCTTCTATCTTTTTCTTGTTCTCACTAAAACATTTAAGTCATGGTCATTTATATTTTGGTCTCATTTATCTCTGTACCTTTTCACCATTGCAGGGTTGTAAAGATAGATCTTCATAAAGTATCTTTCCTTCTCATGATAACCATAAAAAGGCCTGAAATAAAAGAAAAACATTTAAAAATATTTCTGCAATTCAGAAATGGAACTTATTGTCCTAATTAGGTTCAGTTGGCCTAGTTCAATATTTAATAGTTACTTAATATTATGAAAACACATTTAAAAGTACCCCAAAATCTTTCAACTAAACCTATTAGAGATTTTCATATAAAAAACACCAAAGCATTTTTGAAATTTTTTTTTTTAAAATAATGCTTTGACAAAAATAGGGACAAAAAAAGAAAAGCAAACCATGTCTACCTTACACTTAATCATCACAACTCTAGAAAAAGTTGCTCGTTTAGTGTGGTGGTTTGAATGAGAATGTCCAAGCATATCACATTTGTAGCTGGGCCCAATCTAAGGGAACTACTTTCTGGCTGGCAGTGTAATCCCATAGCCACTGCAGTCTACAGAAACTTGCAGATATTGCTAGTGTTGACTGTAATTGAAAAAGCTGAATACATCCATACAAACTTGTCTCACTAGGAACACGAATCAGCATGTTACATCTAATCAAAATGATAGGAAAGTCTCTTACTACTAAAGTCACCACACAAACTGGCATAGGGAACTAACTCAGCAGATGCACAAATATTAGCATAAAGAAGCATGAAAAAGAAAAATGTAACATGGGCTTCCAAAGGAACATAGTAATCATCTAGTAGAGTACAAAGGAAATTAATTAATTAGTTGGCAAAAACCTCTCAAGAGAATGAATTTTTCCAAAAGACCTCGTACAATATTAAGTAAAAACAGACAAATAAACTTAGGACGATAACTCAAGGTATAACTGTGAAAATCATTAAGAGACAGGAGAATTAATTACTAAAAATTAAATTATTGAAGAGATATACACTGGAAACACTAAAAAAGAAATCCTGAAGGTAAAAAATAAATTAATGAAGTTAAGTATCTAGTTTGTTGAGAATCTCAACAGTAGAACTGAGCATCTAGAAGAATTTCTGGGCCTGAGGATAGGTCTTTTGCAATAATCTAGCCAGGTTTCAAAAAGTAAAAAGATGTTGACACTAACTGAATTCCATTTAGCAGGTCATATTAATTTTATGAGATTTCAGAACATAAGGGGAAAAGCATAAGAAAAATCTAGCAAACAAAATAAGTGATTAAAACTGTTACAATTGGCCAGGCAATTGTTGAGGTTAAGGGCAAGAGGTTCAGGAATTCACAGTAGACCTAGCTAAATGATACTGTTATTCACATCCAGAAAGAGGTTCAGGAGTTCACAATAGACATAGCTACATGATACTGTTATTCACATCTAGAAAGTTCAGAGGAATTCTAAAATATTTTATTTAAAAAGCATCTCTCTAAGGAATATTATAATCAATTCTCAAAACTCAAAAAAAGTTAAAAAAAAAAAACTTGAAGTAAAATATTTAAAACAAGGCAAGAATTAAGTCACTGGGATAAAAGCAGAAGTTCCAAAAGAAACATTATACTACAGGGGAGAAAGAGATGTGATCTGAGTTCTTGGGTGGAGTAGAAACCCTGCCAAACATGAGTATTGCACCCAGCAAGAGCTAGACTTGGGTGCAGTTAGCAAGGTACTTGTAAGTGTAAAGCCCTGTGTTCTATCCCTAGCACCACACAGGATACATGATGGGAAAAGATACTGCAAAAAAGAAAACAGAATGGAATAGAGCAGCCAGAGGAAAACTATGACAAATAAGGACTGTGAATCTTCCTCAGTCTCTCCAACAAAACCAAAAATATTGCAGATGCTTAAAATAAAAAAGAAAGTAAAAATACTGGGGCTGGGCAGACGGTTCAATGGTTAAGAATATGTACTGATTTTGCAGTTTGGTTTCAATTGCCTGAAATTCCAGCTCCAGGAGAATTCAATGCCTCTGCAGGCACCAACACATGAATACACGTGTGTACACACACACAATTAAAAAAATAAATCTTCCAAAAATATGTTGCAGCAAAATGAAAACTACCATAGCCACCAAGTCTACTGTCAGACATAAAGGAGAATTTGTGTGTCTGTGCTGTGAATGGGTGCATGTATGTGCACACTCTTGGGATCTAGAAGGACATTTGGTGATCTGTTCTATCACACATTTCCTTAAGACAGGATCTCTTACTGTGGTGGTTTGAATAAGAATGGCCCCCATAGGGCCACATATTTGAATACTTAGTCATCATAGAGTGGCACTATATCAAAGGACTAAAAGGATTAGGAGGCTTGGCCTTGGTGGAGGAAGTCTGTCACTGGGGGTGGGCTCTGAAGTTTCAAAAGCCCATGCCAGGCCCAGCATCTCCCTCTCTCTCTCTCTCCTCTGCCTAATGACCGGGGTGTAGCTCTCAGTTACTGCTCTAGTGCCTGCCTTCATGCTGGCATGCTCCATGCCATGATGATAATGGACTAAGCCTCTGAAACTAAAGGAAGTCCCCAATTAAATGTTTTCTCTTATACGAGTTGCCTTGGTCATGGTGTCTCTTCACAGCAATAGAATAGTAACTAAGACATTTACTGAACTTGCAACCAGGCGGACAGCCAGCAAGTCCCAGCAATCCCCGTCTTTGCCCCCCAAAACAATGGAGTTATAAGCATACATATAGACATGCACACTGAGATTTTTTTGTGGGTGCTGGAGACCCAAACTCAGGTCCTCATGCTTGGACAGCAAACATTCTTACTTAGTTAACTATTTACCCAGCCCAAGAAATGCTTAACAAAAGCAAAAACTGAAGGACACCAGAGGGGACAATGCCTTCTACTTCAGAAGCCTTAGAGTAACAAAACCTTCAGTGACTGCCAAGCAACCCCTCCTTTCAAGTTAGAGGGAAAGCCCAAGAAGCCCCAAAACAATATAGTCTATTGCCATTACTCATGCACAGCGTCCTTTAACAGCACTTATAAGACCTCCCTTACTCGGCTTTATTAATTTCACAAGTTTACTAGGGAGAGGCAAATTATATATCATATATATGCGCTCATATGTGTATGTTTTATATATAAACGTGTATGTCAACACATGACACATTTTAATAGCTGATGTCTTTAGTAGCTATACATAACAAATGAAGCCAGTGAAAACTGAACAGACCAGAAATTAAGAGCTTGAATGGGACTGGTAAGATGGTTCAGTGGTTAATGGTGTCTGCCAACAAACCTGAAAAGTGCGAAGTTTAAATCCTGGGACACACATGCTGGAAGGGGTAACAAGACCCATGAGTAGGCCTCTGACCACCCCTCCCAACTAAATAACTAAATAACTATTTATAGGCTTAAGAATCCTAGAGATGCAGATCATACTAAGGAGAGAAATTTTCAATGAAGGCAGAAGAAGTGAGGTTTCCATTTAATTTTAGAAGAACCTAAAATTCTAATGCCTCTGATAAACCATGAATCTTCAACGATGTGTAATTAGGAGCTAGGGAGCTGATTCAGTGGGTGCTTGTCATTCAAAAGCACAAGAACCTAAATTCAAACTCCAGTAACACCTGGCATGTAAAGCCAGGTGCATGACAGAGGTGCCTGCAATCTCACCTTTCCTACACGGAAAAGGAAAGCAGAGGCAAGAGAATCCCGGGAAGCTCATGAGTCAGCACATGTAGCCTAGTATACAGCAGAAAAACACTACAGAGAAGCCTTATCTCAAATCAAGGCAGAAGATGAAGACAACACCTGAGATTATCCTGATTCCACATATATGCCACAGCACACGGGTGCCCACACCCACCAGACACAAAATAATCACAAAATAATAAAGTTTTAAAAATTTAAAAACAATTTCTCATATTCTGGGTCAGAGCTATCTCTATTATTATTGTTACCAAGTAATTTCTATTAAAATTTTAATTTTGCTAGTTTTCAACATCTAAAATGTGCTTCCATCTCATCCTTGTCTCTCACTTTAACCTTGCAATTATCACTCACAGTTCTTTTTCCCTGTCTATTTTACACCACTTTGGGCTCTCTAATTTGATTCTTTGCTTGTATCTGATCCTTCCTCATGTATCCCCTTGGCTAGCTATCTCCTCAGCCTGGAAAGCTCAACTCCTGACTTTTGTATAGCTTCCTTTCCATCTTCATCAGATCTCAGCTTAACTCACCTCCCTCAATTCTGTCTTTCATCCTTTATTGTTAAGATTTATTAATTTTATGTGTATGTGAATATACTACACATGTGCTTGGTGTCCAATGAGGCCAGAACAAAGTGTCAGACACTGAATGTCCTGAAACTAAAGTTATACATCTATGAGCCACATGTTCTACATGCTAGGAACTGAACCCTGGTCCTTTGCAAGAAATATTCTTAAACACTGAGTCACCTCACCATCCCACATGATATTCACGCTGGGCAATGGTGGTCCACACATTTAATCCCAGCACTTGGGAGGCAGAGGCAGGTGGATCTATGTGAGTTTGAGGCCAGCCTGGTCTACAGAGCAAGTTCCAGGACAGGCTCCAAAGCTACACAAAGAAACCCTGTTTTGAAAAACCAAAAATGGATGGATGGATGGATGGACGGATGGACGACAGATGGAAGGACAGACGAATGGACAGACAAATAGTACTCACTCCCTCTTCCTATGTGTGTGGCATGTATGCTCACATATGTGCACACATGTGTGTAGTATGCGTGTGTGCATGTGCACATAGAGGCCAGAGGTTGATATGAAGTATGACGCTATTGCTTGCTGTAGGAGGTCCTTCTTTCTATGTGTTGCTTGTATTGTTTAATTAATGAAGAAAATTGCTTTGGACCCTTGATAGGACAGAACTTAGGTAGGCGGAGAAGAAAGAACTGCATTCTGGGAAAAAAAAAAGCAGAGTGAGAGAGCTGCCATGGAGCTGCCCAGAGTCAGACATGCTGAATCTTTCCCGGTAAGCCACTGCCACGTGGTGATATACAGATTAATAGAAATGGGTTAAATCAAGATGTGAGAGTTAGCCAATAAGAGGCTAAAGCAAATGGGCCAAGCAGTGTTTTAATTAATACAATTTCTGTGTGGTTATTTTGGGGCTAAGTAGCCGGGTGGCCCTCTCCCTTGTAACAAATGCTTCTAAAATTTGCTGCTATTTCTATGAAGAAAGGGATAAAAGATGTATAGCACTGTGATCTTGGGTATCAAATTGAACATATCTGGAATTAACTAAAACCCAAGCAGTGGGGCATACATGTGAGGGAATTTGCACCATTTGAAGAAGGAAGACCAACTCTAAATGTATATAAAGGATGTGGAAAGAAGTTTTTTGCCTGCTTGTCCTCAATCTCACTGGCAAGTTCATCTATCCTGCATCTGAGGCCTACTTCTTCAGGATTCAGACACGTACACTGAACATCAGCAGAGACATCCAGCCTCATAGGCTGGACAATTATTGAATGGATTCTTGAACTTTTTGTTGGGAAACAGTCATTGTTGGACTAGCAGGACCACAGCCTGTAAGCCACTCTAATAAATCCCCTTTATATGTGAATATATATTTTATCAACTCTGTTTTCCTAGAAAACTTTGACTAATACAGAAGGAATCTCATTTCCTTACTGGTAAATTCCAACTTTCTCCTACTGTTGTGGTATTTTTTACATATACAAACAGCTCTTGGGACATAGGTCAACTTTACCCAAATAAATGGGAAGAAAACCTCTGCTAATATGGTCCATATTATCTTTTTTAACAATCTTTCTTTTTTTTTCAATTAGTCTCTTTATTTCATACGCTGAGTAAGTCTAACTATTAAGCCAAAATTATTTGGAAATCTGTGATTGTAGTTTCATATATATATTGCCCTAAAATATAACCTAGACATTCTATACATAGTCTTCTATTTCTCTTAGCCATTGAAAGTCTCTGAATAATTTTAGCTTGCTTAGTTGGGGAATATGTAAGAAAGACTTATCCACATGCAGGTGAGCACCATCCAAGTCACACTGTGAACAAAAAAGACAGAGAAAAGGTGATCTTTCTCTCCTCTTCCCAGAACTGGAACAGTTTTCTTCTGCTCTTAGAGATCATATGTTCAAGCTCTCCGGCATCTGTAAGTCTTGATTCTGGTTGCTAGCACTCACATCAACAGCCTGGAGCTGAGAACTACACCATTAACCTTTCTGTCAGAGGCTTTTTAGACTTGGACTGACTATCAGCATCCCAGGGGTTTCAGCATTCAGACTGCTGCAACTTAGCCTCTATAACCATGTGACACAGTCCCCTAACAAGTACTCTCTCAGCATCTGTAGTTTTATCTTATCCACAGCTACATCTATATCCTATTATTGTCTCTCTTTTGGCTAATAAGATGCTCAACAGTGTGAAAAGGTACCAGTGTGTACTAATAAGTAAGCATGGTTCTTTCTCTGATTGAACTTTTAAGCTAGTGGAAAAACATAAAATTAAGAGTAAAAATTAAAATAATTCAAGTTGTGTTAAGTGCTAAAATAAATAAAGAGTGGACTAATATACTGAAAACTAATAATCATGACAACATTCTACTTAAAGTAGTCATGCTTGTTCTAAAAACTCAGTGGGGAACAGTAAAGTATACATAAGAACTGAAAGCAAAGATGGAACACAGTAAATAGGGGATAAATAGAAATCAGATCATGTAGCTATGGTTAAAGGTTTAAATTTTATTTCATGAGCAAGACAAGATTTTTTTAAATGATCCAATTACATTATGAAAAGACTGCCTTTTGTTTTTAACTGACTTGGAGTCAGACAATAGAAAAAAAAAGAATTCAACTAAAAAATACTATCCAAAAGAAAGTCTAGATTAAGATGTAAGAAAGTAGAAAAATGTAAGGTCTATACTTTGATTGTACAGACATATAAACCCAAAACATCTAAGCACGGACTCCAGATCTTTCCTTCAATGTGCTCCACCAATACAGACTCAAAATTCTGAGCAAAAAGTCCTGCTGTCATTCTTGACGTATCCCACAGCTCTCAACCAAATGAACAGTGAATCTCGACAACCTTCAGATATATTAAGACAGTCATCTTTGCATTACTCCCTTGCTACTACCCTAGTTTAAGCCACCATACTTTATTACCTAGACTGATAAAATAGTCATATTGTATCTACATGTCTTCCTAAATCTGTGTTCCCCTATATAGTTGCTAAAGGAACTCTAGTTAGTTTAAGTCAGACCTTGGCTGCTTAGTGCCATGCAGCAGCTCAGAAGAAAATCCAACAGAGTTTCTCATTTAGTTCAAGCTCTCTGAGAAAGAAATGCAGTGTATGGATTTTTTTTATGGAGAATGAGTGAAAGGAAAGGAGCAGGGAGACAAAGAGGCTGGGGATGACCATTAGGCTTAGATACTGATCTGATCCAAGAGAAAGAAGAAAGAAACAGAGGCAGGAGCTGTGAGTTATCTTCTACTACAATGTAATTCAAAAAGAAAGAATACAACAAAGCTATTACAGAATTCTCAAATCTCTATATAAGAGTCCTGACTTAGTGTTCTACTTGGACTAAAATAGCCTTTGGAAAGTCCTGGATTTCACCATGCCATTATTCAGATACAATCCCTGTCCTCAGAGATCTGAAAATCACAATCTCACAACTGTCAAATCATATATGCTAGAGATACTAGAAACCGAAGTGTGGAAAATATACCTTGAAAAGCAGTGGTCTACATGATCTTTTCCTCCCACATATCTACCTACTCTCCTTCTGTCGTTCTCGCCTGACTCCTCATCCACTCCAGCCACTGGAACTCCTGCTTACTTATTTCCAATTTACTCTTTTATATTCTGTCTCCATATGATAGCAACATCACTGATCTTATATGAGACCCTTTCTGAGCACCCTATCTAAAACTGTTACAAGTTCTTATCTTCTTCTTATAGTGTTTTCCATCTTCTCTTCTTCTACACCAATGATCATGTAACAGATAAATAAATCTATTTCATCAATATGTACTGGTTATTACCTTTTCTTGCTATTAGAATATAACCTCTAAGGATTTTTGTTTTGTTTAGCAATATGCAAGTAAAATAGTTTAGATCTTGGATAGCCTCCAAAAGTCCATGAGTTAAAGGCACTACTGAGAAGGTACCTTTAAAGGTAGTCTAGTGAGAGGTCTTTAAGTCATTAGGAGCATGCTCTCAAAGGGATTTAAGGAATAGTCTCTTCCTTTTCCTTTCCTGTTTCCTGGCCTATGATGAGCAATTTGTTCAGTTATAGTTCCTGTAATGATGTACTCTCTCGACACAGGCTCACAGCAACCAGATCAATGGACTATGGGCATATAAATGGAATCTATAAAATGCAACCCAAATTAAATATTTCCTCTTTATAAATTGATTGTCTCAGGTGTTCAGTATAGTGGCAAGAGGCAGAGCAACATTCCAAGGATGTAGAGCAGTATATAAAGAAAATGCCATAAAGTAAATATGAATTACATGAATTTCTTCTGTTCAAGGAAGCAGAGAAATGGGAAAGGTTAAAACAAAAACAACTAGTAGCCATTTATTTTTCATTCCAGTAAAAAGTTACTTTACAAAGTTTCAAAAAACTTCACCTTAGCTCCATTATTATGAAACTTTAAAAACAATGAACAAAATATATTTTATTTAAGCATTTTCCTCTAATTAAAATAACAAGAAAAACAGAAAAGCAAAAATTTAAAGGATATTATCATATACTTACATTCCTGATACTAATGACACTTTGAACACATGCTGAGCAGTGGAAGATGGATTGCCTAAAGCCACATTAAGTGCTCTGTCGATACTGAATGCCATCTGAGAAAGATAGCTTTCTGGCTGCTGTCCATAACCATCATATGGCACATAGAGGTAAGGAAAGATGCCATGTAGATGAAGACATGTCTTCTGACCTAAAATGTAACACATTATAAAGTTTAGTTTTGAGACACATGTAACAATATAACATTCAGAAAGCAAGTCATTTAAATGATCTAACGGCGATATAACTTATATAAGGTAGGAGAAAAAATTAGTCCATAGCCACTTGTCTTAACCATACTTAAGAATAAAACATTTGTAAACATCTTGTAATCATAAGCACTGTAGTATATTATCTAAATGCTGTGCAGTTTTGGTTAAAAGATATGTAGCTACTTTATTATTACATTCTGACTAGTTTTAAGTAGCTCATAGTGCTACAAAGCTTACAAAAGTCATTGAACATTTACTAAAATCAATGACTACCTCTTTGCGTTAATGTTTTTACCTTAGAGGCTTCCTTAAGATAGAGATAGCTCTAGGAGAAAGAACAGAAAAAAAAGGAGTTCTGATGTATGAAATTTTGCTCTTGGGGACAGGAAGGGAAGTAAAGACAAAATTTTGCTGTTGGGAAGAAAACAAAACAAGATAACTTATAGATCAATTGTATGTAATAGAAATGGACTTCTTCATATTTAAAATTCCTATTTGATGGAATGGTTTTACAGGGAGATACAATGCGATGGGGTGGGTGAACCAAAAGTGAAAAACCAACAAGAATGCACACTTTTCAGAAGCAAAACTGGCACTGACTGACCAGCACACTACCTGGGCACAGCCAAGATAAAGAAATGAGAGGTGGAGAGATAGCTTAGTACTCACTGCTCTTGAAAGATCTGGGTTTAGTTCCCAGGACCTCCCTCCCCTCTTGTGGCTTCCATGAGTTCCCGCACACGTGGTGCACATAAATTCACATAAGTTCTCATGCACACACATAAATAAAAAGTCTCTTTTTGAAAAGAAAGAAATACTAGTAAGACTCAAAAGGAGAAAGGAAAAAAAAAACTGCCACAAAATCAAAATCCATGCCAAGGTTAAATAACAACAAAAAAAATCAAGCAGAGGCACCATTCTTCCCTGAATCTGGCAGGGCTATGGAGTGGTTCCTATCACTGCCCTTGGTTCCTCTTGGGTGTGTGTCATTTGTCTATTCAAACGGAAAAGAGCAGTGATGGAAGAACACATCCATATTTCTCTTGCTGCCATTCACTACCCACTGAGCTATTTCTGTTAAAAAAATAAATAAATAAAATAAAATAAAATCTCCAAGCTTCTTTTTGCCCATTACCTTTTCCTCACTCTCATCACTTGGCCTTTTCTTTTAGTAGAAGTGGCTATTTTATTGATCACTATTTCCCATTTCTGGCTGAGATTTATAGAAAACATAAAGAAAATACTGTGAACATTTTATTATAAATAACACTGGTCTCCCTGGAGACAGTGTCTCTAGCCCTGAATATTCTGGAACTCACAGATCCAACCTGTCTCTGCCTCCAGAGGGCTGGGAATAAAGGTGTGCACCCCCACATCCACTGTTGTATTTTTAAGGTATTGTTACAAACAGAAACAACATATTTAGAAGTGATTATATAAAGTAGAGCAATAATAGAACAGTTTCACAATGGATAAGATCTAGAATTCCTAGGCTACAATAGTCTGATTATTATTTTAGTGCTGGGACCAAACTTTGATAACTAGGATTTCATGTGTGAGGCAAATCCTTTATCACCGATCTACATAACCAGCTGTGGGCTGCAGTATTCTGATCTGAACTACCAGCCATTCTACTTTTGAAAACTTAGAAACTGTGTTGTCACTACACTGAAATTTAATTTCTATTTGTACTAGAAGTTATGAAGCTTAATTTCAGAGGAATAAAAAATTATTTTAAATTAAAAGCAAATTATGTAGTAAATTTATTTCTAAATAAAATTGTTTCCAAAAGTCGTTTAAAATTCTTCAAATAAAGAAAATTGGTTAGAATGAGTGGATCTAAAAAGAGATCTCAATCTACTGATGACCTGCTTATATGTTTTCTAAATATCTCATGAATAAAAGTTTTAAAAACTACCCTTGTACATATAAACCACAGTTGAATTAATGGCAAATATGCTAAACTAGAGAGAGGCTGAAGGATGGAGAGACAGAAATGTTCAAGACCAGTGATTTACGGAATCACTAGTAACATTTCACAAGAAACTGTAAGGACCTAGAATAGTATTTTTTAAGATCCATGTATCTTAATGGAATTTTGGTTAAAATGCCTAAGAAAAACAATTACAAATTTTAATTTCTACTAATGAAATATCTTTAAAAACAACTATATACCACTTTTCACATTTTCTGCTTAGTAGGAGTCAGAAATTATTTTTATACTCATAAGCTTTGGAATTACAAAAATCTGGGGATATATGGTTTAGGGAGAAGGTAGAAACTATGCAAAAGGCACCAGACTAAAATTTTTTTGCACTTATTTCTTTCTAAGAAACAACTTTGCCAAGTGTCACACGGGCTAACACAGTCTAAGTTCTCTATCTTCCTGATGCTGCAACCCTTTAACAGTTTCTCATGCTGTGGTTACCCCAAACCATAAAATTATTTTCTTGCTACTTCATAATTGTAATTTTGCTACTGTTAAGAATCATAATGTAAATATATGATATGCAGAGTATATGATGTGACCCACAGGTTGAGAACCACTGGCCTAAGGCATATAGTGTTTTAGTAACTGAGGTTAGATTTAAAAGCAGACTGACAAAACCTCAAACCAATCACCTTTTTATTCAACATTAACTTAAACACTCAATTTCTTAAAAAGTTAATGTTGGCTTCCTTAACCTTTTAACTTCTCAGTTATTGTTTTGTTTAAAATTATGTTTCCTTGACTCACTCTATGACAAATTCTTTGGTTCTTGATAGGAACTGTTTATGTTTGAAGAACACAGTAATTTCAAGACTCAAGCACAAAACACATGCAAAGTGTTTACTAAATACTAACAAAATGAAAGAATAGTCAACAAAATAGAACAATTGCTCAGGGACAAAAGAAAGAAGTAAAAGCCTGAACATATCTGAAGAAAAAAGTCCATGAAAACCATCAACTATAATAAAGGAGGAAATGGGCATATGATCTGATAAGAATTCCAGCTTATTTAATTTCCCATTCTGAATACTTTCAGTACCATTCACAGCCATACTGACGGCATCAAGATAGATCTACCTTTCTCTGGTCCCTAGAGATGGCTTGGTGCCTCACACATACCAAACAACTACAAATGAATTCCTTGGCAAGAATACTAACAACACTAATATAGAAGGGGTATCAGAGAAGAAAAACAAAACAAGAAACTCAAACGTTAGAGAGACTCTGTACAAAAGTAACTATGTAAATCAACTGTGTTATAAGCAGCAGTTTCTACTGTCAAATCTGTGATTCCACAACAGCACTGTTTATCTTTACATGTACAGACCGGATCTGTCGCCTTCTATCAGTTCTGTAAGTGTGTGCTACCACACATCGTAAAGTCTTACTAGAGATAAACTATTCTATTTCAACTTCATTAGTCGGAATTAGGCTCAGCTGAGAGCGCGCTCTAAAAGCAGCAGCTTCTCTGAGAAGTCTCCAGGTAGATAACTGAGGCTATGGAGAGCTGCAGCCGAGTGAAGAACCTTGCCTTCAGTCCAGGAACCTATCCACCACACTACACTAAAAGATGTTACACATCTTTAAGAATATTTTGCAAAATTAATAAAACGTATTTTAATCTAATAAAGTATCTTGAATTCTTAAAGATTTAGGGTATTAGCTACTTCTAGGTGACATATGGATCTAAGAAAACATTTATTTCCTTGTCTCCAGAAATCTTATTAAGGTAAAAATTTATAATAAAAACAGAATAATTATATAGTACATGTTATGCTGTGAATATATTGTAAGATGGTTAAATAAAGCTAATTAATACATCTATCACCTTGTATATTTATTTTGTGATAAGAATTTTAATATCACTTAAGTTAAAAGAAAACCTGGTATTGCAACACATTTCAATTTTCTTATTTTTAATTATGTGTATGTGTGTAGGTGTCTGTAGTGTATGTGGGTACACCTGGGGACCACAGATATAAGAGTCCCCATGAAGTTGGAGTTGCAGATAGTCATGAGTTGCCAGATATAACTACTGAGCCATCATCTTGCCAGTCCTCAAATTTCTTCTGTTTTGAATTTCCATTCTGAAAGACGTTGTCTAATCCAGAAGGTCTAACAAAGGTTTTAAGGAATGATTTGGCAAAATGTGTCACATAATGGTTTTCAAACACCTGGCAAGACGTGGTAGAATAGAGTGCTTCCGAATGATGTTTAAATAAATCTTATTTGTATATAAAGATAGGGAGGATATAAAAGTTTAACTAGCAATAGTAAAAACATTGAAAAATATAAAAATTGCAAAATATTTCAATTATAGTACAGCTTTTGTAACAAACTTGATCACCAACGTTTGTAACAAATGTTTCATTGAGATGCTCCACATCCTGTCTTGAATGGTGCTATATGACTGACAGCTCTTGTTACAAGTTGAATAAGCTGCACAAGAGACTTTTCAGACTTCAAAGGCTAAAACATACATTATCTAGTACTACACCAGTTTGTCAACTTCAGCAACACATCATATTGCATTATAATTCTCTGTATGAGGAGACATTTATGGCCTATGACTATGCTATTTAATTTTCTCCTTTTATTAATAGTTCTTTGGAGTTTCTCATTTATTTTTGTTATTTCAAGAGTCTACTTTATTCATACAATAGTCTATATGACTAATAATGAGAATAACTCAAACATAGCTGTAAGTTTTCTATACATTAAACAATTTTCCAAAATCCAATGTTAGATAATAAATCACATACTACTCATATTTACGGTCCCTGAACTCATGGACATTATTCTATTTGGAGATAGAGATACATAATCAGGAAATAATAGGATGGTATAATGGATGCTGCAATCCAACCTACTTACATGTAGAGATACAACAAACATCTGTGAGAAACTATGAAGGCTTCCTAGAGAAAGTGACATCTAAAATTTAAGTAAGACTTAGATTTTTAAGAGAATGTACAGAAATCTGAAAACAAGAGAGAGAGACTTCTAGGTTGTCTAAGGGATTCAGAAGGCTATGTACATTGATAGGTCCTTACGTATGCCCAGGAAAGGCCTGAGAAGGCCACATTATGTGTCTCAAGAAACACACAAGTATCCTTCCATAAATGCTGGGACAAAGTGAGAAGGCAGCAAGTGGGCAAAAAGTGCCCCAGCTACCCAAGAAGCTTCACAATGGATAGCTACTGGCTTGATGAGAGAGAATCAGTTTCCTTCAAAGGAATGACACTGGTCTACCAACCACAATCCATGGCAGGCCTCATACTCCAGAGTAAGTGGTCAATACAAATCCAACTCCATGGTTTTTGTGGGGTTTTGTTGTTGTTTTGTTTGGAGAAAAAGAACATGAATTTGGGGTTGTATGTAGGGAAGCAGGGATCTGGAAGGAGTTTGGGAAGGTGAAGTAGTATGATCGAAATATATACTATGAAATTCTCAAACAAGTACAAACTTTTTTTAAAAGATTTGAGAAAATCTAGTTCAAAGCATTTCAAAAAACAGTTGGTCAGTCATTAACTGTATTAGGATAGATGTGCAGAAAGATCAAAAACGGTGACTATACAAAATCTGTCAGCAAAGTAACTAAAGAAATAAAAACAAACAAATACAAACACTGAAGGTGTGGACAATCTGACTTAAAGAATTGTGATTAACTTGAAAATGTCTAGTTTTCAAAGAAAATATTACAAATAAGACAGAAAAATATGGGCTTACTGTTGTGGTATATTATTTTAAGGTATGTTCCCCCCACCCCCCCCCAAAAAAACAAAAACAGGGTTTCTCTGTAGCTTTGGAGCCTGTCCTGGAACTAGCTCTTGTAGACCAGGCTGGCCTCAAACTCACAGAGAACCACCTGTCTCTGCCTCCCGAGTGCTGGGATTAAAGATGTGTGCCATCAGCACCTGGCTATGGTATGTTACTTTTGTTTGTGCTCTGGGACAAGTGTTTAATGATGCAAAGATGTGTTTGATTAAATAAAATTCACCTGCAGTCAGGAGGCTGCGTTATCACCCAGCTGACAGGAAGTGGTGGGGAGGAGACAGATGCAGAAGGGTTTTTAAGAAGCAACAAGAAGGGCTTCTGGAGAGAAGTGAGCTGCTTGCTAATCGCCTCTCTGAGAATTCCACCTCAACCTGTGATTTCTTGAGTTCTTTAGAGGGACAGAGATTTAAATAAGTTCCCCACATAATTTTTGAAAGAGTCGCTACCTGAAGGAACAGATTTCCTCAGGCAGTGGCTTTTGCAGCCTAACCACTAATAGCCATGGATTAGAAGGCAGAACAATTTTTAAAAAGAGGACAACAGCTTGTAGACAGGGAGTGAAAAAGCATTTCAGAAAACTGTCCCTGATGTATGCTATACACTGAATTTACTGGACAAAAACTTCCTAACCAGGTAATAATATCCCAAAGAACCTAAGGACTATTGACCTAGAAAAGAGGGAAGTATGCGGACACGTCTGCACATCTAGGACACAGAGGGAAGTATGCGGACACGTCTATGTTTCTAGGACACAGAGGGAAGTATGCGGACACGTGTATTTATCTAGGAAAGAGGGAAGTATGCAGACATGTCTTACCGAATGGAAAATATCAGGGAAAACACAGGCTATTAAATGAACTAAATAGAAACTTTGGATTTGAAAAACAAAGTAACTGAAATTATCTAAGATTTTGTTACACAAGGAAAAATACATATCTGTTCTATGTCACTGGTTCTTGGAACAAAGCTCTTAAAACCTTTGCATCTTTAATGTGTCTTTGTTTTTGTTCAACGCACAATGCTGTTCATGAAATCCCAGAATATGGTACATGCTAGGCAAGTACTTTACTCCCAAACCACAGACCTAGCCATTCTTTGTTGTATTTTGTGTATTAACAAGATGAGGAGTCCCTGGGGGTCTGCATGCAGAACTGGTTGCCAGAGGAATCAATCAGGGAAGGCTGGAACTTTTAGCCCCACCCCTAACTTCCAGAGAGGGCAAAGAGGTGACAACTAATGTCCAATGATACAACTAATCAGGCCCATGTGATGACACAGCAACAAAACATTTGGATTGTTGAACACACAGAAGTTCCTAAAGGAAAACATGCCATAAGACCCATGAAAACTCTGCCAGCCCCTTTTCCCTGCATATCTCTTTAATCTGTTTATTCACCTATACCCCCGTAATATTTTTAATAGATAAATTGTTTGAGTTCTGTCAGGTGCTCTAGCAAATTAATGAAACACGAGGAGAGTAGGTTAAGGGACTCTCATTTTAGAGTTAGCCATTCCAAAGCACTAGTGATTGGCATGCAAGAAGAGTGGTGGTCCCCTTTATACTAGACCCTTAGCATATGGGATCTAAGTCTACCTCCAGGTAGACTGTTAACATATTGAACACAGCTGGTGTCTTGCCATTGAACTGGTTTTAAAAATAGTGAACTTGAAAACAGATCAATTTAAATTCTCAAATCTGAGGAATAAAAATGAATTTAAAAAATAAAGTTTCAGAGATCTTTGGGATGCCATTAACCATGCCACTTGCAAATACAATGTGAGCCTCAAAACAAGGAGATAAAAAAGAGAAGCAGGGAGAGTATTTAAAGAAATAATGACTAACAAATTTCTAATTAAAAGTATAGAAAACAAGACTTAATTGGGCTGGAGAGATGGCTCAGTGGCTAAGAGCACTGACTGCTTGCTCTTCCAGAGTTCAATTCCCCGCAACAACATGGTGGCTCACAGCCACCTATAATGAGTCCTGGTGCCCCCTTCTGGCATGTGGGCAAACATGAAAGGAATGCTGTACACATAATAAATAAATCTAAAAAAAGAAAGAACAGAAAACAAGATTTCATGTAAGATAAACACAAAGAAAGTCACATCTGAACATATCATAATCAAACTGCCAAAAGACAAAGACATATTTTAAAGTGCCAGAAGAAAAATGTCATCACATACAAAACTGCTTTGGTGAGATTCATAGATGGCCTATTTAGAAACCACAGAGTCTGAAAGGTAGTTGGGATGACAGAGTTATCAAAGGAGAAAATCATCAACAAAGAATCCAGTATCTAGCAAAATTATCCTTTATAAAGGTGATCAGTTGAAGAGGTGGAGGGATAAGACATTCCTTAATAAACAAAATGAGATAATTTGTTAGAAGCCAACCTATCCTAAGAGAAATACCGAAGAGCGTTTTATTTTAGGCAGCGATGAAAATATGCAGTGACAGAAATCCACACAAATAAGGAGCAAGGATAAAGGTGACTACATAGAAAAACACAACAGACAAGTATAGTTTTGTCTATACCTGTTTTTATTCTATGTCATTTAAGAGACAAGACTACATAGCCATAATTATAAAATCATGTTGAGGGGTTATGAAGTAGAAAGGTGTATTTTGTATGATGACAACAGCACAAACAAAGAAGAAAATGGACCCTAATTGAGCAAAATTGTACAATAAAATTACATAGGGGTTAATTCAAATAATACCACTTTAAGATGGGGAAGCAAAATTACCACAAAGAAAATAATCTTAAAAACTGGATAAAAAACCAGTAAGGAAAATAAAAGAACATACTAAAAGAACACCCACCTAATATTTAAGACAGTAATAGGGGTACAAAAAGACAAAACAGTTAAGAAACTACTAAATGGGAGATATAGAACTATACAGACTTGGATGGTAGTGTAAGACTGTATTTCAGCTATCATACTCCACTCTGTGGCTGTCATGGTTTAGCCTGATTGCCAACTTGACAGGATCTAGAATCACCTGAGAGACAAACCTGTGGGTATGCCTTTGAAGGTGGATTTTATCTGAGTTGAGCAGACCTACCCTAACTGTGAGCAGCACCATAAGCTGGGGTCCCACAGTAAACAGTGAGGAAGGAACCTGAGGACCACCCATCTTTCTGCTTCCTTACTGGGAATACAGTATGACCAGTTGTCTCATGCTTCTGCCACTATGCCTTCTGGCGAGCCAAAATAACCTTGGAATGCCTTGGAAGAGGACTTGCAATTGAACCTGTTGGAAAAATATTTTATTCTTATCCCATTTTCTCCTTATAATTTCTTTCAAATGCTAACAATGAAAATATAATGCCCTTATATCTTCCTCTTTTGTGAGGGAATTAGAATGAAGCTAATTAAGGACCCTGTTTCTAGATTACAAGTATTCTTCAATAGTTAATATATCAGAAAGTTGTTGAAATAATACCTAAAAGTTCATTTAATTTAAAATTATTGTTATACAAAAGAAGTCAGAAAAAGAAATTACCTTGAATCTTAAGTATCTATAAAGCTCAATTTACATACTGCCAAAAGTCCTACACCGTGACATACCATTTTCTTTTTTGTAAAGCTGTTCTTAAAAATAAACAGCTAACAGCAGTATCAAGATTGAATCTCTAAGAAAATGTGTACTTCATAATAAATGTCACTGTAATAACTAGTATTTGTTAACCTTAGGCAAAAGTAAATTTCTAGCTTGTGAAAAATTTTGTTCAGATGTTTTGGCTAAAATGATCATACACATTAATTTTTTGTGTTTTTTCAACATAAGGATAAGTAATCAGAGCTCAAAGTAAAACCAGTATTATGGCTATAATCTTAAAATTCATCTTAGATATTTTAAGCAATGGTAATAAAAAAACAAATTCAACTGTTTCTGTAAATGCCTGGGTTTTCAGGGGCTCGGTGAGGTAAAGAGCACCCTGCTCTTCCAGAGGACCTGAAGTTCAATTCCCAGCATCCATGTGGCAGTTCACAACTGTCGTAACTTCAGTTCCAAGGAATCCTCACAGGCACTAGGCACACATGTGATAAGCAGTCACATATGTGTGTAAAATACCCACACATATAAAATACAAATAAATTTTTAAAAATTAACAAAAAAAACCATGAGTTATATTTCAAAAAC
Organism: Ondatra zibethicus; assembly: GCA_004026605.1. Taxonomy (NCBI): domain Eukaryota; kingdom Metazoa; phylum Chordata; class Mammalia; order Rodentia; family Cricetidae; genus Ondatra; species Ondatra zibethicus. Next base: position 74,905 of record PVIU01003463.1, read on the forward strand.
AAAATACCAAGGGCAATGAACATCGTCAGTAAGTCTAGCAAATTGTTCAACTGTTCTGTAAGGTAGCTGAATACTAAAGGACCTTAAATTTATATTTCTATAAGAAATTTTAAAAAGTCCACAAGATTGAAAGGAAAAAATGCATACCTTGTAGCTAACAAGTAACTTTTATCTAGAATAAAAACTTATTAACTCAGTAATAAAAAGAGAGAACCCTATCTTAAAATGTGTTTAAGTGTAGTTTAAATTTTGAATGTCCCCCCCAAATATCAGATGCTAGGGTAAGGTCCTCAGCCTATAGCACTCCTGGAATGTGACAGAAATCCTTAGGGTGTGGAGCCCAGTGGAAGGAGGTAGGGCACTGAATGTATATCCTCCAAGGGGGTGCCATCCCAGCTCCTCCTCTTCTCTAGGCTTCCTGAATGCCAAGGGGTAAGTAGCTTTCTCCAATATGTATCCTATCATGTATACATATCCTAACAAGTATACAGGTAGTGGTGCCAAGCAGCCATAGACTGCACCCTCCTAACAATGAGCCAAAGTATCTATACTCCTTGAAAATGATTTCCTGTTCTGTTAAGAATGAAAAAATGAATAGCATAATAAGCAAAGGATTTAAGTAAACATATTCCAGAAAAGATAATAAGCACATGAAAAGGTGTTCAACACTAGCAACTATCAATAAAACGCAAGTCAAACCCATAATGAGTACTACTTCACTATCCATCAAGACAGTTAAAATACTAAAGTTAGAAAACAAGATGTTAGAGAGAAACTGGAAATTTCATACACTGCAATCTACGCAAAATATGTATTTATAGCAACATTATAATAGTCAAAAGGTAGAAACAATTTCACTATCAACTAACGAAGAAATCAACACACGCAAAATACGCATTGAAAGAAATGTCATTCACTGATAAAAAAAAAATGAAGTGCTGATATAGGATACATCTGGATAAACATTAAAGCTAGGCACAGGGCTGGAGAGATGGCTCAGAGGTTAAGAGCACTGACTGCTCTTCCAGAGGTCCTGAGTTCAATTCCCAGTAACCACATGGTGGCTCACAGCCATCTGTAATGAGATCGGGTGCCCTCTTCTGGCCAGCAAGCATACAGATAGACAGAACACTGTATACATAATAAATAAATCTTAAAAAAAAAAAAAGCTAGGCACAAAAAGAAACTACATATAATTCCACTTATAAAAAAATGTCCAGAATAGACATATTTTGAGGCACAAAAATAAAGATTAATGATTGCTCATTACCAAAGGGTTTGGTAAAAAAATAAGTAGTAACTGCTCCTGGGTATAGAAGATATTTCTAGGTGATAAAAATACTCTAGAATTGTGGTGCTGATTGCCCAACTCTGAATGTATCATAGACCATGAACTTGTACATATTAGGTTAGTCATATGGTATATAAATAACAGCTTAACAAAGCTAATATGTTTAAATCTATCTATACTGTTTTCTTTAGAAATCTCTAATGAGACTTAACTTTAAATATCCCTATAACAATGCTTCCATTCACTTCATCTATAATTTTTTCTTTTCCTTTAATTTCCTGCAGTTTGAATATGATATACCTAGGTATTCATTTCTGAGACATGTATTGATCCTGTCCTAGATATATTATTTAGTATCTGCCATTAATTCCAGCTTTTATTACTTCAAATATTTCTGAGTAGCCCACCAAAGCTACTCTTCATTTGTTGTAGTGTTTTAGATTTCCAGCATTTTCCCCCACCCCTTTTTAAAGACAGGTCTCACTATGTAGCCTTGACTGACTTAGAATTTAAATTTAGTATATAGACTAAAAGATCTACATGTGTCTACCTCTAGTGCTGAGATTGAAGGTGTGCACCACCATGCCCAGCCTTCAAGCATTTCCTATTCTTATAACTGTTTGCTTTTTACATTAGAATTACTCTTAAATTCCCAATCTGAAAACCCCCAATCTCTGGCATATCTACCTAGGAATTCAGCTAATATTCTACTGTTTGTTGTAGCTATATATACAGTATTAGATAAAATTTATTCAACATCCTTGTTCTTATATGGCATCTTTGGAAACTATTTAGCACGTGCATGCACGCCCTATAGTTCTTCTAGTTATAGCAGAACTGTTGAAACAAGCTGAGGGAGAGGATGTGTTCTACAGCTCCATGACGAGATTTCAGTTGCTAGGTAGGCTGGGATTTCATAAGTACTTCTCAGCTTCCCCCCCCTTTCCATAAAACAAGAATGCTAGTGATATCTGCAACTGGAGCTCTCTTTGCCTAAATTACTGGACTCTGGATAGTTTTCCATTTTCAGCTTCCCTTTAGAAGTCCAAAGGCACACCACTATCTTCACTGTGAGAACCTGAAAAGGCTCTTGGGAGGGAAAAAATCTCAAGGAAGGGTGAGGATTCCTAACATTGGGCTCTAGCAATTTTTAACACAAATGTTTACACTCAGATAACAACTATATTTTAGACTTCATTTCCTTACCACTTCTTGGCTCTACTGACTTCTGGTAAGATGTGGCTCTCAATATTCACCTGTCTTTTAGTTTGGGCATTTATTTACCTTGTGACAATGTTTTTCTCCTTGTTGCTTGTTTGTATTGAGACAGGGTTTCACTATGCAGTTCTGCCTGTCTTGGAATTCACTATGTAGACCACACTGACCTTACACTCAGAGATCTGCCTGCTTCTGCCTCCCAAATGTTGGGATTAAAAGTGTGAGCCACTACACCTGGCTTGAGTTTGATATATATATTGGGTTGTTCAGTGTCTTTTTTTATTGTAAGAACAAGAATAAGAATTTCCCTTCCCTCTTCTTCCCCTCTCTTCCCAATCAGGACTTTTATGCAGCCCAAATGACCTTGAACTGACAATCTTGCCTTGGCCTCCCAAATGCTACCGTGTGCCAAACTTGGCACAATTTTTAATTCCTTTATATAGTTAATTAAATCCTAAACTGAAATATCTAATTCAATTTCTCTTTGTGGGACTAAGATGCTCTAGGATTGCCTTGTACGTTGTCTGCCCCAGAAATAGAATAAATAATTTCTCAAGAGATACCCCTCGGGCTGGAGAGATGGCTCAGAGGTTAAGAGCACTGACTGCTCTTCCAGAGGTCCTGAGTTCAATTCCCAGCAACCACATGGTGGCTCACAGCCATCTGTAATGAGACCTGGTGCCCTCTTCTGGCCAGCAAGCATATAGACAGACAAAACACTGTATACATAATAAATAAATCTTAAAAAAAAAAGAGATGCCCCTCTTTTTAAATTGGATAACGTTTAGAAATCAGAATCTAGAAATGGTGTAATGCCAGCAGTAGGGAGATAGAGGCAGGAGAATAAGATATTCAAGAATTCCCCCTTGGCTGCATAGCAAGTTTGAGGCCAGACTGTACTACATGATATGTTGTCTCAAAGGAAAAACAGGATACTGAATGTTTTCACACACATAATATATTTCTATCTATCCTTCTATGAGAAACTATGAGCTCAAAACGATACCTCCAATCTCATCCCAACACCACAGAGATATTCTGTTCCTCTGTATTTCTCCCCTAACCAATAGCAAGATAACTGGCTCCTGCTATTCTAAATATAAGGTTTACTTTTATAAGCTTAAAATACACAAACACACACACACACATCTCAGAGTTACTAATCTTCACCACTGAGAAAATTTTTATTCAAAAATTACAATTCATGCTTACTTTTCTGAGTGTAGAAAACTTTCTACAGAGTAAGAACTATCAATGCTAAATTAAGTGAGCCTTGATTATTTTTACAAGTGCATCTATCATGTTATACACATTTTGATGGTCTTTGTGTTTTCTTGTGTATGTTTTTATTTATCTTAAGTAAATACTTGACAAACAGTGGGTGAAATGTTTATAGTCAAGAGAAAGTCCATTCTTAGGTGTTTACCTCATTTTATATTCTCACCAGCAACACACCAAAGCTAGAGTCATATCACCACATTCATACCAGTGTTTGGTGTTAGGTTATTTAATTGTAGTCATTTGAATGCTATAATGATATCGAATAGTGACTTTAATTTGAACTTCTTTGATGACAAGATTATATTATTTTTTCCACACTTGTATACTGAATATTCAAAAACATTCCTTAGCAAAATGTCCATAGTCTTTTGCTGATTTTTTTTAATGGGTTGCTTTAATAATTTAGCTGTAGAGTTGTTTAGATATAGAAAAAAGTTGTTAGCTATGTATCTTGGAAATATCTTAAAATCTATGAATCACTTATTTCACTGTGCTATCATCATCTTTATGCAAGTGGTACCACGTTGGAGGGGGTTGTGAGCTGTATGGCAAGCTCCCAAATCACAAGGACTTGAATTTTTTCCTGGGATTCTCTTACTTTCTAATTAGGAATCTCCTACTACGGAGGTCATTGCTACAGCATTTTAAAGAGTGAGGAAATGTTAAGGATGACTGTAACTCTACTCTGGTGTAGGAGGTCCTTCTGTCTATGTGTTGCTTTCATTGGTTTAATAAAGAAACTGCCTTGGCCTTTTATAGGGCAGAACTTAGATAGGTGGAGTAGACCAAACTGAATGCTGGAAAGAAAGGCAATGTGGCAGACGCCATGAATCTCCTGCCTGAGACGGATGTAGGTTAGAATCTTGCCAGTAAGCCATAGTCACATGGTGATACACAGATTTAACAGAAATGGGTTAATCAAAATGTCAGAGTTAGCCAATAAGAAGCTAGAGCTAATGGGCCAGGCAATGATTTAATTAATACAATTTCTGTGTGATTATTTTGGGGGTTAAGCTAGCTGGGCGGCCGGGATGAAAAGCAGGCCTTCTCTCCCTTAAACACTACTCTTCATAGTAGAAGGGACTTAAAGAAGTAACTTTATAAGATCTGTATTAAGATCAAGCCAACCAAAATTCTGGCATAGGTGGTCTCCAGGAACAATTGTTAGTTTATAGTATCTGTGGGAATGAACAATAATAATTGTTCATTATGGGTACAGCTGCTGGAAGGTTTCCTGTGCTGCAGAGGATGTCCCCATACCTATGTTCACATTGGCAGTGCTAATTTGACTTAATGAGCTACTAAAAAAAGAAAAGGGGGCATGGTGTTGGGAGGAGGATGTTTTTGGGAGATACAGGAGTGGCTGAAGGTGTAAAATGGGCATAGAGAAGATCATATTTCATTGTGGATGTGAATGAGTTTTTCAAAGAATAAATAAAAATAATACCCTATAGTTATTTATAAAAAAATAAGTAACTTTATGAAAACCCCAGAAACTTCTTTACTTCCATCAGTGACAACCATGAAGAAAGAATTCTCAAGCACATTTAGACTGATGGTAATTTCTAAGCTTCTATGCTTAATTTTTACATGGGGGAGGAAGCTAATTTTCAACCATACTTAAAGTACATTACTCATTGTGTTAACACACTGAACGGGAAAATTGCATTTATTGAAAATTATTACAAAAACCCTTCGTGATTTGCAAAGAGTTATGTGGGTGGTTCCAAGAGTCGGCCTCTAGCCAAAGAGCACGCCACATGTGTTCTAAATCATCAGTAAACCCAGATGCCCTTGTATGAAATACTTCAAACCCAACTTTCAAATGCTAGGAAACCCTTCTACAGAAAAAAAAAGCAATCTTAGTACCACTAACCAGAAGTTAACTAAGAGACAAAATAATCCTACGGACAGAAAGAAGAAACGAAACCAAGAACTTCTAATACATACTCGAGACTTTGAAGAAATAATTTGACCTTTTCACATTATTAATTTTGATTCAAATCTAAGGCCCAATTAAAGAAGGTCTGGACATTGTAAAAAAAAAATTTTTAAATTTTATGCTATGTCAGAGGACGACCAACTTTTTCTACAATAGGACAAAAGACAATTATTTTAGGATTAGGAGCTAGCGTTTTACAACTAGTTCACACCTTTGGAGCATGAGAAGTACCATAGACAACAGAGTAATAAGTAGGAGGCAGTATGATCCAATAAAGCTTCAGTAACAAACAGCAGAGATGGGATACAATGCAGAAGCAGAGCATGTACGCAGGGTGCTCTGGGTCCTCAATTGGCTGACTTCCTATCTAACATATAAGCTCCTTTGAATCAATAGTATCTTAATGCCTGGCACAAAATACACGGTCTATAAATGTTTACAGATATTTTTATGTAAAAAAAAAATCAAAGAACTTAAACAATATATTTAGTATAAACATTATCTATCAAGCATTAATAAGATTAAAAACTTATGTTAAAATTTCTAAATTATTCCTCATACTAAGTTCTAATATGTAGATGAATTAGGTCGGCACAACAAATAACCAAGCCAGCTCAAAAAGAACGGGTAATTTTAATGACTGAAAAGGGGAGACTCACGCTACAAGGGTGGGAGCTCCAAGTCCTATCTGTCCCGGGAACACCGCATGGTTTAAAAAAAAAAAAAAGAGGGGGAAGTGGTGCGGGAAAATTGTCTGTATTCTGTCAATCATGTTTTAAATAACCGCTGATTGGCCAGGCAAAAAATATAGGTGAGAAAACCAGACAAAAAATAAAGGTAGGGCCAAAAGAACAGGAGTATTCTAAATTAAGAAAGTTCTTTCCCACTCCTGCCCAGACCACCAAAGAAGCAGGATGTGACCTGCCCCGCTAAAAAAGGTACTGAGCCATGTGGCTAACATAGATAAGAATAATGGGTTAATATAACTTATAAGAACTAATACTTAGCCTGAGTTAATGGGCCAATTAGTTTATAACCTAATGCAGACTGTCTGCATGATTTTTCTTTGGGACTTGCTGGTTGTGGAAACCAAACAGGACAGAAACCCCAACAAGCAGGCCCTCATGTTACACTCATATTGTGTTGTAATTAAAAATTACTTCTTTAAATTCTAAAACATCATTAAGTCAATATTGAAATCTATTCTAAAGTAATATTAATTTTCTGACTCCCTGGGAAATTTGCAAAAACAAGCCATCTGACTAGTTCCTATAAGAAATAAGGCCAAGGGCTGGCAAGATGGGTAAAAGCACTTGCCACACAAGCCTGATCACCTTCTTCAATTCCTAGGACCCATGTCAAAAATTGAAATGGCTGGATACAATGGTACACATCCTTAATCCCAGCATTCCTACAGTAAGACGGGAGGCAGAGACAGGAGAATGGCCTGGAAGCTCATAGGTCACTTAGCCTGGAGTATGTAAGCAGCAACAGAAGCAAGAGCCTGCTTCTACATCATTTATATTTATGTATTTAAGAAATTGCCAAGTGTGGTGTTGCACACCTTTAATCATAGCATTGGTGAGGCAGAAAAAGGTTATGAGAATTCAAGGCCAGCCTGGTCTATATAATGAGTTCCAGGACAACCAGTGATACACAGTGAGACCCCGCTTGAAAAAAAACAAAAAAAGAAATTAAGTAAACATCTGTCTTGAAAAAATCAAGAAATTAAATTAATAAAGATGCAAACTACATAAAAAGAATACAAATCAAAATTTTCAACTTGGAGTGAATAAAACCACATCAAAAACGCCAAATTTAAAGGTCAATAATATTGAAGACACAACAATAGAAATCATATAGTTTTTCTCCCAGGAGACAGGGTATCTCTGTGTAACTTTGGCTGACCTAGAACTTGCTTTGTACACCAGGCTGGCCTTGAACTCAGAGATCCACCTGCCTCTGCCTCTGGGACACTGGGATTAAAGGTGTGCACCCCCACACCCAGCACTAGAAACGATTTTAAGCTTGGAAAGAAACCTTAAAGTTTTCACAAAACACCCGCAAACTATATGGCAATTTCAAACAAACCCACATATAATATGTGTAATTTAAGTCTCTGCCGAATTGCTACGCAAAACTACCTGAAAGCAGGGAGGGGAAGGGGATGCACAATATGGTCTTAAAGTTGCACACAGGAGAAAATTACTATGGAGATGAGGAAAGAATTATTTAAAGTTGTATATATGAATCAATTAAGAAAAAGTGATTAGGCAAAAATTATACACTTAAAAAACACTCGTATAGCCAGGCAGTGGTAGTGGTGCATGCCTTTAATCCCAGCACTCCAGAGGCAGAGGCAGGTGGATCTCTGTAAGTTTGAGGTCAGCCTGGTCTACAAGAGCCAGTTCCAGGACTGGCTCCAAAGCTACAGAGAAACCCTGTCTCAAAACAAACAAATAAAACCACTCTTATGAGCCGGGCAGTGATGGTGCACACCTTTAATCCAAGGCAGAGGCAGGCAGATCTCCATGATTTCGAGGTCAGCCTGGTCTACAAAGCAAGTTCCAGGAAAGTTAGGATTATTACACAGAAAAACCCTGCCTTGAAAAACAATAAAAAAAAAACTAACCAACCATAAACTTATGCTTATGTCTAGCATAATAAATGAGTAAGAGAAAGCAGGGTTTTCATATGTTATTTTGATTGAGAAGCAATCGTTTGTGTAATGCAGAAGAATATCACCAATAAAGTGAAGAACAAATAATAAAAACTCAGAGACTGAAATTGGTGTTCAACCCAAAGACCCAAAAAGCAAAACTGCCAGCCACTGACTCTTACCTCAAACTCAGTCCAAAATGGCAATCCTGCCTCCAGCAATCTCAGAATGAGACTGTGGGGAGAGCTGTTTCCTCCAGTTTTATAAACCTCTCTAGGGCTGGGATTAAAGGCATGCACCACTGTGATTGAAGGCATGCACAGCCAGGTTTCTGTGGCAAAATCAGTGTAGTCACTGGGATTAAAGGTGTGTGTTATTATTACCTGGTCTGTAAGGCTGACCAGTGGGGCTGTTTTACTCTCAGATCTTAAGGCAAGCTTTATTTATTAAAATACAATTGGAATGCCACTACAATAAAGTACACTAGTTATCTCACAAGATGAACAACTGGAGATGCTACTTACTTATTAAATTTATTATGGATGACAATAAGACAGAAAAGAGACAGAAATATAAAGAACTCCCATACTAAGCTGTATAAATGCAGTCTTACGTGAAGGATAGTAGATGCCTGGACCTGAGCTGTGAGTTTGAAGGATAAGGACAAGGCCATAATGGAATTATAACAGGGAAAAGGCAGTAAAGAGTTGTGTCTTGTTAAGGGTACCTCACTGGTATCCAACAGACACCGTAACTAGCTTTGTCACTAGTACAGACTGCCTACTTTTCAACTTCTAAACTGTAAAGAAGAAATGCATTCTATTTCATCCATAATCTCCTTAGATCTGATTTACACAAACCTACAAACACACACACACACACACACACACACACACACACACACACACACACACACACACACACCTAAGATAACACTTTTACCTGGGTTTGAATGTGAATGAAGTATCATCTTAAGTACAGCTATTCCTAGGGAGATACTAACTTTGCAGGAAGTCAGAAATGTAACTCCTAGAGCACAAGTAACTATGTGGTATACTACTGACACCTTGTCCAAATTTAAATCAAAGTTTTGGCCAAATATAGAAAAAAGACAGTTTTAAGAGATACATCAAAGCTTGATCAAACAATATCTCTACTGGCTAGCTGGGTATAGTATCACATGCCTATAAACAATACTCGGAATAAAGTCAAGATGTTGTGAATCAAAAAGAAAAAAAAGGTGTTACATAGCAAGACCTTGTCAAAACAAAATAAAACACTTTTTTAAAGTATCTTCTAAAAACTTAGAAGTGTGACTGTTTTAAACCACACCCTGTAAAAATATGCTAAAAACCCCTCAGTGCACTGGAGGAAATACTTGGTATCTTACATTAGCCAGTAAGTTTTTTGGTAGGTCACAAAATTTGAACTCTCCAAACTGAGAGAAAATAACTGCACAACAGGTGTCTGATAAAGGATCTGGACAAAATACATTTTCAAATTAATGGCAAAAGTAATAAATAACTCAAAAAGTTTTTATTTCCCCCACCATAAATAACTTTACCAAAGAATAATAAGCAGATGAAAAGATATTTTGTACCAAAACTCGAGACGGCACATCCGTTACAAATACATACTGTCTTGCAGAGGACTCAAGTTTAGCTCCCAGCATCCATGTCAAGTAGCTCACAACAGCCTGTAACTCTAGCTCTAGGGGAATCTCATCTAGCCTCTATGGTAGACACACACACACACACACACACACTTTAAAAAATGTTATAAAAAATTTAAAAGATGTTCAATATCCTTGGCCTTGAAGGAAATAAAATTAAAGACTACAATGAGATGTCATTTTATTTCTACTCAAAGGAGTAAAATCTAAAAAGATTAAACATAAACAAATGTTTTTGGCTTTTTTTTTTTTTTTTTTTTTTGGTTTTTCGAGACAGGGTTTCTCTGTGTAGCTTTGGAGCCTGTCCTGGAACTAGCTATTGTAGACCACACTGGCCTCGAACTCACAGAGATCCGCCTGCCTCTGCCACCCAAGTGACACCAAAGTAACAGTGGTGTCATTAAAGTAACATTTTTTTGTTTCTTTGTTTTCAGACAAGGCTTCTCTGTGTAGGGGCTGTCTTGGAATTCACTCTTCCCACTGGCACTGAATTCAGAGATCCACCTGCCTCTGCCTCCTGAAGATTGGGATTAAACGCATGCGCCACTACTGCCTGGCTCAAAACGGTAGATTTTCAGGGCTACCCAAATCAGAAACACCAACATTTTTTCTGGGCACTATCCCACATCTAGTGTATCAGACTGCTAGGTGAAAAGAGTCTAAATAAATCTACTATTTAAATTATCCCATAGAGACTGAAGCAGCATGCATACAGTCTGCAGGCCTCTGTACAGGAACCCTACATATATATATTATGGCTTTCAATTTAGTGTTTTTATGGGATTACTGAGTGTGTGAACAAGTGGGTCTCTGTTGTGCTTTCTCTTGGGCGCTTTTCTGCTGGTTTGTCTTTTCTAACTTCAATGAATAGGTTTTGTTATATCTTCTTATATTTTAATTCACATATAATTATATATATATATTATTTTGTATATAAACATTTTTTTGTTTTGTTTTTCAAGACAGGGTTTCTCTGTGTAACTGCCCTGGCTGTCCTGGAACTCTCTCTGTAGGCCAGGCTGGCCTGGAACAAAGAGATATTCCTGCCTCTCCTTCCTGATTACTGGGATTAAAGGTATGTGCCACCACTGCCTGGATATATTTTTTAAATAACGAATAAATGAAAACCTAGCTACTAGAATAAAGGTTAACAACTAAACTGTCACTTTTACCTGCTGAGTGAGGAAACATTAGTTTTCTAATAGAGTAACAGTCACTGGGTATATCAACTACTCTAGGGCAGGCCTTATGTTCAGGAGTAGCTGACCAATGTATAAGGGACTTCGAGTTTTTTGTGTGCTTTTTATTTGGTTATACTTTGGTGTGTGGTGGTGGGGGGGTCTTTTTCTCATTTCGGGTGTAGTTTTATTTTCTTGGGTTTGGGGGGTTTTGTTGTATTGGGTTTTGTTTTTTGAGAAAGCACTTGGGGGAGGGAAAATTTGATCAAAATGTATTTGAATTTTAAAAATGTTTTGAATAATTAAAATACAAGACAAAAATTTAAAACCTGTCCCACAGAAATTCTTTTATAAGTAAGTCTGGAAGAACCACTGCATTAGAAACTCAAATATGCACAGGTATGCTATACACTCATATACATCACTTTGGTTACAATGGACCAGATCCAAAGTGTCAGGAGCCAGAAAGCTGGCTCAGTGGGTAAAACCACTTAGTACCAAGCCTAATGACCACAATTCAGTCTATAAGACCTACATGGCTGAAGGCCAGACCAACTTGCAAGGGTTGTCTTCTGACTACCATGCTTGGGCTATGATACAGATGATAATTCCCTTTTATTTATAGTTACACATCGTGTGGTCTGAAAACACTTAAGTGGAAATTCCAAAGGGTGTGTATGAATTTTTTGCTTTAATATATCTTATAACATGTTTTGACCCATTATCCCCACTAGTCATTCTTTTGTCTAGGCACCCACACTGTATGTTCTACCCATCAATGTCACTTAGTAGCGTCTTAGTGTCACAGTATTACAGTGCTTATGTTAACTGCTGTTTTAATTACAATCTCCAAACACAAGCAGCAATGACACTAGCAATCCAGATATGCCAATGAAAGCTGTAAAGCCCTTCTTTTAAGTGAAAAGGATAAAGTACAACAAAATATTTGAGACACTAGTCTACAGTCATATACCTTTTATAATAGTATGTTATTTTTCTTTTGTTAATTTTAAGTTATAAATTATTAAGTTTTATAATAGTCATGTACACAAGTGAAAAATATTTTTTTCTACATGTGGTTTAGCACTACATTAGTTTCAGTGATCAACTGGTCTTAGCAGGAAATGACAACCACTTCATCATTAATTTCATATACTATTAAAAAATTCATAATAATATTTTATATGTGGTATGTTTCCCCCTTTTATAAATTTTGTTTTTTAAATAGACTTTCTGATGGACATACTCCACAATCAAGTATTATGTCAAAAGAAAACATAATTTGGGAGGAGTGAGGGGTGGGTGTGGTCAAGATAGATTGTATACATGTATGAAGTTTTCAAAGACTAAAACATTTAAAAATATTTAGACATAATTTCAACGATAAATCTAAAGGAATGGGCATTAAAAACTGTGGAGAACAAAAGTGAAATAAACCAGAATCCTTACCTTTATGAATTTTATCTTCTAAAAAAAAAAAAAAACTGTCAGGGGCCAGAGAGCTGGCTCTAAGAGTAAAGGCACTTTCTGCCAAGCTTAATGACCTGAATTCAACGCCTGAGACCCACATGGTTGAAGGATAGACTAATTCCCAAAGACGGTCTTCTGACCTCCATGTTCTTGCTATGGAACATACAATCCCACACATATATGCACAAAATAAATTAAAATATAAAAAAATACAAAACAACAACAAAAGAAACCTGTCAGGGCTGGAGAGATAGTTCAGCAAGTAAGAATGCTTACAGCTATGTGAAATCACACACTCCTGGAAGTGTAGCACAGTGAGGGGCAGAGAAAGGAGAACTGCTGGGGTCTGCTGGCCACTGACCCATTATCAGCTACTTCCATGCTGAGTGAGAGGTCCTGTTCTCAAGGGATTAAAGCAAAATGACAAAAGCAAAACAAGTCCTCCTGTGGCCTCTACACTCACATATACACATATGCACATATATTATACATAAATACACATACATTCATACACACACACAAAAAAAGTAAAACATAGCATAAAGTTTATCATTTTAACCTTCTTAGGATGCACAATTTAATGACAGTATTGTTCAACCATGACTACTATAACCACCTTCAGAACTTTTCTACCATCCCAAACCGAGATTGTCCTATTGAACAAGAAATTCCCATTCCCCTCATCCCAGCCCCCGTTAACTACCTACCATCCTATTTTATGAAATTGGCTCATCTAAGTATTTCATATAAGTGGCTCATATACTGTCATTCTTTCACAAGATTTTTCTTCTAATTATGGCATGTCCAGGCACCATGCACTGAGAACACAGAGATGCACAGCACACTGCTCTACTCTAAAGAAACTCACACCATAGTAGGGAAGCTAAACAAAACTCTCAAATCATTTGATAACTGTTCTAACAAAAGTACAGTGATGGCACAAACTCAGTGAAGGCTTCACCACAAAGGCAATGGCTCATGACAGTCTTCTAGTATGAAGAATTTACCATGATGAACACTAGTACCACACCGAAAAACAGCATATACTCCTTCAGATTTATTTGGGAGGGGTGACATTGCTAGATACTCTGCACATTTACTAAGCCACCAGGTCTGTGTTCCTTAAGCCATGAGCATATGCGAAGTCTTGAGGATCTTCACTTGGAGGAAGAACAAGCAGTTTAGAGTGGAAAACTTCAGGAAGAACCAGTGGCAGCTGAAATAACAGCTCGATACCACATTGTGAAAAATTTTTTAGGTTACCCACAGTCTGACTTTATTAATATGAAATAGTTTGAGAACCTTAAAATATGTAAAAATCCCAATGGTACTTTTTAGTACTCACTCCTAGGATATTCCCAGAGGTTTTTATTTCCTATAATAGTAGGTATATTATTTTTATTTTAGATGTATGAGTGTTTTGCCTACACATATGTCTGTGCACACGTGTGCCTGGTACCAACAGAGGCCAGAAGAGGGCATCAGGTTCCCTGGAACTGGCGTTATAGATGCTATATAGTTAGAGAGCTATGAGCTGCCATGTGGGCACTAGGACTAGACCAAGGTCCTCTCAAGGGCTACAAGTGTTCTTAACCACTGACTCCCCTCTCCAACACCAGAATTAATTTGTATTAATGAGAACACTGACAGCTTTATACAGAGACTACAGTTTGGGTAATACCTTTAGAATACAGGAGGTTAATAATGGCCTCAAACTGGAGAGGAATATCAGTAGATTTTATGTTTGGGGATTAATGTTTTATTCTTTTTTTTTACATGTTCTATTTGTGTGCAAGTTATGTGTGTAACTACACCACACATTTACAGATCAGAGGACAACTTGTGAGAGTAGATTCTCTTTTTCAACCATGAGATCCTAGTGCTCACCATTTATGCAATTGAGCCCTCTGCCAGATCAAGTAACAATTTTTCCTAATCATAAGGTTTTTATTTTTAAAAATAGATAAACAGTAAAAACTTTACTCACTTCTAGACATTCTATTACTTCTCTCCCTATGTTTACAATATATTCATTTTTAAACAAAGGATTCATACCTCACAAATTATTGAAGCTCATTCTTCACTTAGTCATGAAGGGACTATTTCCTCCTTTGGTTCTTATTATCTTTTGGTGACTGTACAGAAGGCATTATAGACATAATCATCCCATACTTTAAAAGATTGAGTTTATTAACAATTTTTTTTGTTTTGCTACTATATACAAGTTGAACATTCCTTAACAGAAAATACAAAATCTTAAGCTTTTTGAAACTTATATTAAGCTCAGATTTTAGAGCACTTCAGATTAGTATTTAACTTCTACCAGTTCTCCTTATTTAGTGGGAACATGGGAATCTCATGTCTATTGGCAGAATCTATTCAGTTCATGGTAAACTTAACAGCTCTTGACAAGAAATACCATATGAATATGAAGCAGAAGTCATAAGATTTAAAAACAAGGAATATTTTGTTATCAAGTGATTGGGAAATTATTCCACCAAGACAATCACAAAACTATATGTATAGACCTAACAGAGTATCAAAACACATTAGCAAAAAATACAAAGACAAAAAACTGACATAACTAAAAAGAAATAGACAAACCTATAAGTTGGAAATTTCAACACTCCTCTATCAGTGTTTGATAGAACAAAGGTGATGAAAAAATTCAGTCATTACTAAGAGATATACATACAAACCTAAAATAAGATTATTTTAAATTAAGAATTTAAAGGCTGAAGAGATGTCTCAGAAGTACTGCTCTTCCAGAAGAACTGGATTCAACTCCCAAAAACCACACTGAGCAGCTCACAACAACCTATAACTCCAGTTCCAGGGGATCAATGCCTCTGCAGACGTCTGTAGACATATGATACACACACACAAATTAAAACTTAAAAAAGGACTAACTTAAAATGTGAAGTCTTACAGTTAAAAATGTTGGTATGAGGCCAGGCGGTGGTAGCGCACACCTTTAATCCCAGCACTCGGGAGGCAGGTGGATCTCTGTGAGTTCAAGACCAGCCTGGTCTACAGAGCTAGTTCCAGGACAGGCTCCAAAGCCACAGAGAAACCCTGTCTCGAAAAAAAACAAAAGAAAAAAATGTTGGTATGAGCCAGACGGTGGTAGTGCACGCCTTTAATTCCAGCATTTGGGAGACAGAGGCAGGCAGATCGCTTGTGAGTTCGACGCCAGCCTGGTCTACAAGAGCTAGTTCCAGGACAGGCTCCAAAGTCACAGAGAAACCCTGTCTCGTAAAACCAAAAAAAAAAAAAAAAATGTTGGTATGGAACATGCTGAATCTTATACACTGTCACTAACTACATACCTTGGTACATACATTTTGGGAAAAAAAAGTTGTATGCATTTGTACATATTTATAAATTTACATTCTTATGAAGAATAAATAACAAATCTATATTCTATAGTGAAACATTAAAAAATCAAATAACAACATGATAAACAGAGGTAACTAACCCCCCATTAGCTCCAACTGAACATTCAGACTCAATGCAAACAGATTCGATATTCCTTATACTTCTTGGTACAATGTGAACCATAAAACAGCACCAGCAGCATGCTATTCGATAATCCCCAAAGCTACTCAGGAATCATTTTCTTTTGTCTTGTCAAGAACAAATCAAGTGTGAAAGATTTGGAATGCACAAAGATAGGTGCATTAGCAACTCAGGTTTAGAGTACCAAAGAGCAAACAGAGAAATAGTTTGGTTTTTTTTTAGAATCTGAGTTCCATTACAGAGAAATAGTTTTTTAAGCTTCAGCAAGGGGCTTGTTCAATGGCAACCATTGTCACACCACGGAAAGCCTTATCCCCACATTTACAGTTCATCCACAATCTTCCCAGATTTGTTTTTTCTGAGACACCGTTTCTCTGGTCTTTACATGTACACACAAATATATGCATGCATATATGCACATGCCCACATGAGCATAGTACACAC
Organism: Ondatra zibethicus; assembly: GCA_004026605.1. NCBI lineage: Eukaryota > Metazoa > Chordata > Mammalia > Rodentia > Cricetidae > Ondatra > Ondatra zibethicus. The sequence continues at coordinate 91,579 of PVIU01003463.1, forward strand.
GGGAATAAAAACTAAAGGAAGGTTTCTGTGAAATTATCAGAAAAGCAAAGAAATGGAAAATGCCAAGAAGAAACAAAAGACAACAGACATATGCAGAACTAAAATATAAGCAAAACTCTATAAAAGAGAAAGGAATAAAAATTACATTGGGAATGAGGAAGAATAGAATCAATATTGTTGAAAATAAAATCAGTAATGTAAACAGTAAAAGAGCTTATCAATAATGCAGAAATCAAAAACTAGCAGTAGAAGAGAGGATGGGAATGAAGGCATGGCCCAGCAGGTAAAGATACTTGTTGCCACACTTGACAAGCCCCACCATGGAAGAAAACCAACTCCTGCAAATTGTCTTCTGACTTCTATGCATGCTGTGGCACATGTGTACCCATACACACTAAATAGACAAATGTAATAAAACACACACACAAAAAAAAAAATAGAAAAGCTGAATGATTAAAAGGAGACAGTGAGGCTGGGCATGGTAACACATCCCTTTAATACCAGCATGAACCTCTAAGTTTGAGGCTACCCTGGTTTACAGAGCAAGTTCCAGGATAGTTAGGGCCACACAGAAAAACCTTGTCTTGGAAAAAAAATATTAATTAAAAAAAGGAGACAATGAAAATGGTCACAGTATTTTAAAAGAGAAAGAAATATTATCCAATCCATAAGCAACATAGCACTTTTAAAACTGCTTATTATTTTATATTAAAACACCACAAAAAGGAATAAATGCAATAACCAAAAGTACAACAGAAGAATCCCAAACTAAAAAGCATGTGCATCTTTGTAGCAAAAGAACTTTCTTTAGCTCATCAGAATTAAAAAAGACATGGGCCTTTGAGATGACTTAGTGGATAATAGGTGCTTGCTGCCAAGCCTGATGACCTCAGCTCAATCCCTGAGCCCCGCAAGGTAGAAAAGAGAACTGACTTCCACAAGTTGTCCTCTGACCTGCATACTCATGCTGTCAAACACACATGTGCTCACAAATATAGAAAATAAAACAATTAAAGACATCAGAAAAATGTTTAAGACAATTTTGAAGAAAAAAAATACCTAGGACACCTGCACAATGTGGCTTAATTAAGCTTAACCAAGCTAGTCAGTACTATACACATGTGACAAGTCATTCTCAGATAGTCTGGGTTCAGAAAAACATTCTACAAACACATTCACCTAAATAGTACCTGACACTATTTGAAGAAACTAAGTTAATAAAAATTGACAGTCAAGCTGGGAATACTGAAACACCTCTGTAAACAAAGTATTAGAAGGTAGGGGGATCAAATTCAAACCTGGGCTACATATCAAGTTCAAGACCAGAGACCTTGTTATTCAAGATATAATCCTTTTTTAAAATTAGTTGAGATTTTTTCAAGTATTTTGACAACGCCATCTCTCTACCAACTCTTCCAGAGTCACACCCCCTTCTCTTTGTGTCTTCCTTTTTTCCCTTATCAAGAGCATTTCGTGTTGCCCAAAAATTCTTGGATGTAAGACATTTAAGAAATTTGTGTCCAACAAAAAAAGCTATCTTTTTAAGACAACATGTATAGTTTAGAACATTCAACACTTAGTAGCAGTCTTACAAATTAGTGTGGGAAGCTGGGAGTACCAAAGAACTAAACTGTTTGTACAGGTTTAGTATCCCTACTATGAAATTCTGAAATTTGCAATGTTCCAAATCACAAATATTTTGAGCATTAGCATAGTATGTATAAAAATTCCACGCTCAATATGACATTGATGGGGTCATTCTGACAGGCTGTATGTTTAGGTATATATGAAGCATGAATGAATTTCATGGGTCCTGTCCTTAAGATATTTCATTATGTACAAACAAATATAAAATCAGAAAATTTTCTATCATATGCATTTTAGATGAGGGATACAAATCTGTGTTACAAAAGAGACAATATTTTATCTTGTTCTTGAATTTTATAATTAATTACAACTACATTTCAGTAAATATGCTTTTTATACTTAAACAATTTATACAGCAAAAGCCAAAACTAAAAGAGGGAAAAGGGGTTTACTTCAAATGTATAAACTTATAAAGATAAAAGAATAAAGCATATTTATTACAACAAAAATTTTACTGTCTAAAAACCTTCCTGAAAATGGGTTCAGGTAGGTTTTAAAAAAAACAAAAAAAACAAAAATGAGTAACCTAAAATGATTAATATATAGTAACAGGTCATGACTTACAGTAGGTGTCATAGAAGCAGTCAAGTTTAAAGAAAAATATATAATGACACAAGACAAGAAATAAGATTCAAGATGGAATCATTTAAAGAATCCTCTTGGATTGTTAAAGAGGTATCTACAACGCTATTCAAATAAATTTGTTACAGATCTGCAACAAGACAGATGTAAAACACTAAAATCAGCATTTATAAAATTATGACAATTATTATTGTTACTATTAGGTAACAATTACTCCCTTTAGGCAATAATTTTTGCAATGCAGTTTGTATTTTTTTTTTTTTTTTTTTTTTTAGTGATTTGTCTTATTGTAGTTTCAAGTACAAGTACCAGGAAAAAAAGTTTCTTCACTATAAAGAGTTTAAAGAATTACTGTAGGGTTTTTATCAGTCATGAAGAACAGACACAAATAAAGCCACAGTGATGAAAAGTAAGACCAACAGAAATGGGAAACAAACTGTGACAGATCAGACAAAAAAAATAAGTAAACAGAATATACAACATTTGAAAACAAAATTTTAAAAATGTCATATTTTCTTTCTGTAGTTTTATGTTCTAGGATATCCTATCAGTTTAATATCAGCTTTTGAAGAAAACTCATTGTACCAAATGAACACAGCAAGCTACACTGCAACCTCAGAAATGCTTTCTAAAGTCATTACAGGAATAATTAAGGAACTAATCATCTGTCAATAATCTGTATCAAATAAATGAGAAATTACTTCAAGTTTCAATGAAATATAAATAGATTGGTGACAGTAACAAATTCTCAAAGAAACCCCAATAAATTTTAAAAGTTTCAAAAAAGATACTGGCTTTCAACAACGTTCTACTGTATCACTTAGGAATTACTACTTGTTTTTGACTTTTTTATGCTGCTGAGTAAAATTAATTGTGGCGATAAGCTCTGGAAACCTTTAAAATATTTAAAACTACATTAATTACTGAAAACATGCTAATATGTCTGCTCTTACAGCTCTGAATTCTCTTTATACAGGATCCAGAGGAGTCAAGTACTTCACATCAGATGCCATATAGCAGGTGACAGACACTTCTGCCATTTCTTCCACAGCTCACTGAAATTCTTTCATAACCTCTGGATGATTATCTGGTAGTATTACTATTTTTCCAAAATGGCTGCCATTTTATTTATCTTTATTTTACATGATCAATGAGAAACTAATAATCTAGTCACTCTAATGTCTACTTGTCACACTTTGTAGGAGGAGGGCACACTTGTTTGTCCTGGCTGCCAGGCTGCTTAGCCCCAAAATAACCACACAGAAACTGTATCAATTAAATTACTGCTTGGCCCATTAGCTCTAACTTCTTATTGGCTAACTCTTACATCTTAATTTAACCCATTTCTATTAATCTGTATATCACCACAAGGTCGTGGCCTACCAGAAAAGTTCCAGCACATCTATCTCTGACAGAGGATCCATAGCGTTCCCTGACTCTGCCCTTCTTCCTCCCAGCATTCAGTCCACTCCTCTCCACCTACCTAAGTTCTGCCCTATTAGGCCAAGGCAGTTTCTTTATTCATAAACCAATACAAGCAACACATAGATAGAAGGACCTCCCACACCAATGGTTGATTAAGGAAAAAGGCTAATTGAAAAGATAAAGCAACATTTGAACTACTATTGTTGTATATGTTTGTGTTAAACACACAAGTATATATACAGTATACTTGTGAAATAGCAAGACTCAATACAATATTCTGAACAATTATAATTGGTAAGAAGTATTTTTCTACCTATGCTCTACAATCTGATCATCTAAAAATGGTCCTTTAAAGGATGGCCCTACTTCTTGACTGTAATGTCAAAAAACAGTCTCACAATAGAAACAAATATAGAAAAGGAAAAAAATAAGACAGGATATTTTCAAAAATTTTAAATCACAGACTTTTAAGGATAAAATCTCCAAATAATATACGTCCATGCTGGATCTTTTCTTTCCATTCTTGCACCAAATATTAGGGTATAACTTCATTGGGATGTGTTTGAAAGGTTCATTTAATACACACACACACACACACACACACACACACACACACACACACACACACACACATACATACACACACACACACACACACACATATACACCAAAATTTTAAAAATCACTATTTAAATAAAAAGTTATTGTAAGAACAACTCAATTCATAGATACAGGTCAATTTTTCTAACATATGAAGAACATCTCGGAACCAAGAATTTCAACAGTAAAATGAGCACAAGAGAAATAGTATGTTTTAAAAGAAACATATGGACTGGGGATGTAGCTTGCCTGGCAAAGTGCTTGCCTAGTATTCACAAAGCTCCAGGTTTGATATCCAGTACCACGTAAACCAGGTATAGTGGTGAATGCCTGTATCTCAGCACTAAGGAGGTCGGGCAGGAGGTTCAAGTTCAAGATCATTCTCAGCTAACAGTGACTTTCAGGCCAGCCTATGCTACATGAAACACTTTCTGTTTAAACATACTTAGATGTATGCACACATGCATATGTGTGTGTATAATTCTCAAGTTTATAGAAAGACAATCTTACTATAATAAAAGAATGTAGGAGCCAGGAGATAGCACAGCAGGTAAAGGCACTTGCTACGCAAGTCTGATGCACCAAGTTGGATTCTGGGAATCCAATGTAAAGACAGAAGGGAAGACCTGACTCCCTAACTCCTCAAGTATGTCTGTCCTCCAACACATACAAACACACACAAATAAGAAATTAAGAAATGTAAATTAATATTGAACTGAGGTCTATACTTTTACCCATCAGATTGACGATAAAACACTTGAGAACAAAATCTTTAATATCTGGTCTCATTTCTGGTGGCAGTACAGACTAAACAACCTCTGTATTACAATTTTTATATTTAAAGAATGTCTGATAGAACATTTTTTAAAATGTGGTACACAAGATACATATGGCATATGATCATTTAAAAATTACTATAATTATCTGCTTTTTCAGGTCTCTGAATAAGGCAGACAGGTAAGAAACTTGGATGAATACAGTAGTCTTATTCTACTTATTGCTTATCTAATAATACCTTATTGTACAGTTAGTGGACAATGTAGGTATTTGCGAATGGGACACAGAATAAGAATAGAAGTAACAGAAAGAATTAAGTTTACCCAAACCAAATATACTATTTATGTAAACACTTCCAGCTCAGGGTATAGTTCAGCAACAGAATACTTGTCCATCACACACAGGGTTCAATCCCTAACATTATTTTTAAAATTAAAAAACAAAAACAACTACTTATTTAACAAAGGGAACGTCGTTATGACATATGTCAGCAAATGGGCCCTTTGGAAAAATGAGTCAGCCAGCAACAGTATAACAGATTATAATAATGACCCCCTAATTAGCCACATATCCTTAGGAAATCCCTAAGGACAACCCCTGTGATTTGTTTTGGACCATCAAACAAAAATACATATGGGGCTTGCCTTTATTTGCTGGTCCTGGAAACTTCCCGCTCTACAGCACCCTAGCTAACAGGCAGTACCAAATTCCAGATCAAATAAAACTATTCTAGACTAACCACCTGGCCTATCCACTGATGGCACATACAAACAAGCCCACGGAGAAGCAGTAACAGAGATGCTTAACTAATATGAGCCCAGAATTAAAGGTTAATACAGCTATTTCTTGACATTAGTAAGTTTAGGGGAGGAATGCTGACAGCAAAAGTTAGTGTAACTGGGTAAAAAAATAGGATTTGTGAGCAAATAAAGTTCCAACTTTACTTTTTCCGCTCTAAAGTTTCACAATGAAAATATAGCTTCCCCTATCTATGTAGGACTAGTCCCAAAGCCCCCATTCTTCCACCTCCGATATTAAAGTCTCTTATGTGAAATGGAGTGATATTTGCACATAACCTATCATAACATCCCATGTATTGTAAATAATCTTTGGGTTACTTATGGTATCAAATAAAATGTAAAGGCTAAGCAAATAGTTGCAATATTCAATTGTTTAAGAAACAATAACAAGAAAAAAAACAGTCTGTAAACATACAGCACAGATGCAATTGCCTCCCCCCAAATAACTTTCTGAGATTGAATGAATCCCTGAATATAAGACCTTCAGATACAAAGGTCTGACTACAGATTCACATAGTATTTTCTTAATTATACTAAACTTATAAAAAAATATTCTATTTATTAACTGAAAAGTCCAATTTCCTTATAAAACATTTACATAAAGTAATTCAGTCTAAATGATCATAAAATGTTGAAACTAGATAGTACTGCTTAGGAAAAGGTGGATCAATATGAGTAACTATTACTGTGACTAAGAATATGCTCACGGTCACTGTCATTTACCAACAATACTGTTTTGCTTTTCTGCTTCTTTCGCCTAAATGAGTAATAACCTAATACACGTTCTCTCATTTGATCTCACATGCTATGAGGCAAGCATGCTACAAACTTAGATAAGAGTCAATTAGCCTCTTCACATCTCATTTCCTCAAGTGTAAAATGGTGAAAGAGTACTTTCTTATAGTGATAAAGACTAAATTACTTCAAAAATGGTATACAATAAAGATCAAAAAATGGTTCAACACCTGTTACTAAAAATAATATGAAATTAAAGTATTTAGCTAACATATGCTTTCTATTTTCAAAACATTAAACCTAATTAACCAAGACATGATACATAAAAATTAACTTGGAAGATCTTTCTGACTTCGTAAAAGTTAAAAAAAAAATTTCTATGCACTCTTAGCAAAAAAAAAAGGTTAAAAAAAAGGCTAACAGAAGTTATTTTTTAAAAACCTGATAAATATATTTATAAAATAAATGATGAAGACAACTAAAGACTAGAGAATAATGAATTATTTGGCCTAATTCCACAGTCTTAAATAGGTTTAAAACAAGAGGCTTCATTTTTTTGTATGTGTATTATAAATTCACAAAAGGAAAAACAAGCAAAGCAATAAATTCCTTTTGGCAAGTCACCTTTACTGTGACACCTGGCATATGCTTTTAATATGTTCTACCATAATTTATGTATTTTTAAAGCACTGCTAATGACTTTGGAAAATCGGGCTTCTTTAAAGGAATACATTTAGCCTAATCTGCAGCACTGGGAAAACTATAGTTACTCCTTAACCCATGGCTTATAAATGCTCCTTTTCAAGGAGAGATCAGAAATGGACATTGCCTTGCCCTATAGAAAACAAGAGGTTTTTTTGTTTTGTTTTTAAAGTTATGCCTGGATGGGGTGATTTAAAGAACTGGCCAGCTTTTAAAAGGTGTTTGAAATACATAATTATCTCATCATTGACCAACTATAAAGAGCCTACCCCACAATGTGCAAGTGATCTACTTTTACATTAATGGGAGGAATACATAAATGTTACAAAATGTTACATTTTCCATTTCACTTCAATTCAAACATTTTAAAGAGCACTTAGTACACAAGAGGTAACAAGGAAGAGTCTAGAGACAAGTATAAAAATGGGAGACATTTGCTAGTTATTTTATTCAGTAATAATAATAGTCCTGTGGGGTAGAAATCAGTAAAACTTGTTTTACAGAGAAGGAAATTAAAGCACATAGAAGTAAAATAACTTGTCCAAGGTATCTCAGCACAGAAGGCAGTGGAATGGAGGAGTTACTGGGGGGTGAGGGCAATGCCTGAGGACAGTGCTATATGACTATTTCTACAGACAATGCTCAGTGCAGTAAGCCCTTTAACAGCAGTGTAGGAAAGGGACAGGACTTGAAAACCAAGGAGATAAACTCTGGGAGTGGTCAAAGGAGCCAGAGGCTTAAAGAGTTTGATATTTGAGTTGTTACTTTTAAGGATGAGTACCAACTTCAATGCCAAGGATCATCCCACCCCCCTCACCCCCAATATATTAACCAAAATAAATTACTTACTTGAAATTGAGAAAAACAATTTTGAGAGTAATCTTCCTCAGATATATTATTCCATAGTTTTAAAAACAAATAATATGATGACAGTTTAATTTTTAGGTTGCTTTTATGTGGCTTGTCTTGGTTTTTATTCTGAAATGAAATTTAGATTAGTCATTTTCTTGTTCTGAGAAACTAGGAGTATGCCAACATGTTTTAACTTTACATTCTTTCACATAGCAACATGTATTCTTACTTACAAAGTCATCTCTTTCACATCTTAAACAAACCTAATTTAATATATAAATTACTTTTAAGTGTAAATATATGTATATGCAAACTAAAATACTTCTTTTAATTCCTGTTACACTTTCTTGGCAATCGGAAGAAGTGTAAGAAAAATAGAAAACTTTTACAAATTGTTAAATATTAGACAAGGCATTTCTGAGGTAACACTCTTTTATTTGTTTATATAGTTAATATTCCCTGAACCCCCCAAAAAATAAATAATTACCCCCAAAGAAACTGATTTTGAATTCTTATTAGTTCCCAAAACTATAATCTAAAATTAAAATAGAATTGGCCAGAAAATATATATAAATAATTTTCCATTGACAATGATTATCCATTTGCTTCAGAAATCACTGTTAGACATATATTCAATTTCTGCTGCAGAAAACAGTCCAGTTTCCCAATAATAATTAAGCAACAAGTTTTCATTTAAACAAATTGAAATATTTAAAAATCTATAAGAACCAGAAGAAACATAGGAACATCTGGAAATCTTCAAAGAATATTAAAAAAAAAAACTACCAAAAGGTTAAAGGATTGTAACCGGGAGTCTTAATGTTAGTTATACTATGTTTTGGTACCCTAAATGCATTTACATCATGTTTGGATAGTGAGTGTCTCTCTGATTGCCCAAGATACCCATCTCCATATTATTTATATTTGCATGGCAATTAGAAGTTAACATAATTATATTCAAAGTTTGCTGTATCTTCACTCCTATTATTTCCTCTTATTTAATACCACTGTGGTGTTAAAATAGCAACTAGGTACCAAAGTAACACACACCCCAAAGCATATCACATATCACACTCATTAAATTTATAAGTATTTCTTTGAAACAACTGGAGCTAATGGCAACCTACCCTATTTAAATGCAACCTACTTAAACTGCAATCATTTTTACTTCATATTAACTGAATGAAAAGTCAGAAGAAAATACATACTAGCAAAGGAATCTGAGAAGTCTAATAGATTTTAATTGTGTATAATTTTAATGCTGATTTTCATTTCTAACTATCCTAAATTCCTCATTTATGTAAGTTGTACTTATTATTCTTAAAGATCATCACATACACACATCTTACTCGAATCTATTCTACAATTATATTCTCGCCTCTTCTAGACACAGTAGGCTTTTAAAGTTCTAAACTATATACATGAAATTAGTAATTCTACCAATGTTCTGTATTTCATCTTTCAATTGTCATCAATATCTTCCTACAATATCCCCTCAAATTTGAGGGAGTAAGGGCCAATGTGAAGTAGTGAAAACTGTCCAGATTCCCAGTTTTCAAATCTATCCTCATACCAACCAACCAACTACTGGACAAAGCCTGAAGCTGCTACCTGTCTAAAATTCATGTGTTTGAATATATATATTCCCACAAAGTTTTAAATATACATATATATATATATATAATAAGTCTAGAATAAGTTTCTCCACCCTCACATTGTTACTGGTTTTTAACACCTTGTACAACAGAAGGACATACAGAACATCTGCATGGTGGTTAGTGAAATATAAATAAATATATATATATATACACATATATGTTAAAATTTTTAAATATTATGATATTCTTTCATATATAATGTAAAAATTCATAATATGTATGAATTTTAAATCCCAACTTCTTCACATCAAGAAGGATTTTTTGGGACATATTCTATTAGTTACCTTGCAGCAAGATAAAATAGCCCATCAGATGCACATGGCAAGCAGGGATTGAGAGTTGGACCTAGAGTGGTCTTTCCCTGCCCGTCTCTGCCTCCCCAAGCACTGCTTCCCTGTCATCAATACTGAGATGTACCTTGCCCTGGATGGCATGCTCCTCAGGTACTCAGAATACAAGTTCAGAGCAGTTCCAAAATCTGTTTTCCTTAACAAACAGCTGTGGCTGATGGCTGAAGACATTCTAGTTAGTAAAGCACCTCTGTTACTACACTTCAAGTATCAAAAAAATGGTGGCTCGCCCTGCAGTTTATAGGTACCAACCAAAAAACCTCCCTTTCAGTCTTTATTTCACTAGGGTCACCCTCCAATGAGCTATACCTATCAATTAAAGGCTCTGAATTAGAAGACCTCTAACAAAACTTTTACTGTAGTGATTATTTTGCAGTTGTTTGCAGCAATTATTAGGACCTTTTCCTTTTGTTCTGCTTTACTAATTTCTGTAACCAAAACTTAAACCAGTTCTACTCACTGGAGGCAATTACTATCACCAATTTTCCTATCTTCCTAAAGACAACAGTACATATGTAGCACATTATGTTTCTCTACCTAAAACATATTCCAGTCTTTCCCCTTTCCTTTTTCCTCTTACATGGCACCAGTGCTGTACACACAGCCACACATACCCATACACTTGATTTCACACATATGCAAAGTAGGAAACATAAAATCCTTGAATAGAGTTGCTATCTTACAAGAAAAGTACACTTTTAACTCTGAAACTTTCCAAAGTGCTTTACATAGAGCATGAATACTTTAGAATCCTACCAACAATGTATGAGACTGGCATTTCTCTCTTCACTATTCTCAACTTATCCCAAATAGCTTTGCAAAGATGACAGACGATGGAATACGTTACAGCTACAATTGTAGCTTTATAAGAAATACTACATACATACAGCACTTTCACATGAATTTTCTTTGTTTATTTCTCTATTGGCAGGAGCTTATTAGGAAGAAATTGGTCGCTTTTCAAAAGTGCAAATGAGTTTACTAGTCAATTTACCTTTTAGCTTATGATTTACCCCACACAGAATTTTATTTCTGTGTCATAAAATTCAAAATCTAGCTTCAGCGTTTTTTTGTAACCTGAAGGACACTTATCATTCCTGATCTACATCAAAAATGGTTATCCTGTTTCTTATTTCACATGTTTTTGACTCCTCTGGAAGCCAACTTATTTTTTGTCCAGAATAGTAGCAATATATCTTTAAAATCCTTATTAAATAACCATTCTTTTCCCAACTGAAAGATCAAAGATAGTATCTTTGTCTTTAAGAACTAACATATGAGTTCATTTCGCAGTTTTACTCTGTTGCATTGTTATCATGTGCCCAAATCATGCCAGGCTCATAAACATTTTAAGTTCCTGGCATTGACCTCAGTAGATGCCTAACATATACAAAGCCCAGGGCTTACCCTCAACACAAGAAAACACACCTTCATATACCCACTCCCACACTCACACTTTAACTTCACAAGCAAATGGATAAACTACAACTAGAAATTGCTAGTTTGCTTTAATAGAAAAAAAATGCCTTTGACATTTTCTTAGCTAAGCATAATTAAGATCAAAATACCGTGATGCAATTATGCACTTTGGTGGATATTTATTTTAGAGACCCTTAATGAGACTCATACCTTTTTCTTACTATATTTCTGAAACACATCTAGGAAATTGGCTTTTTCTTAACAAGCATGTGAACAGTCTTTTCTAAACTATGCAGTCAATATAAGTTATGCACAGAAAATCTGAAAAGTACAAAACACACTTTCTACAGAGAATCAACTTTTCTATTTCAATAAGTTTTTCTACATTTTAAATGACTATTTTGTAAACTGATTTTTTTCACAAAATACGATGACAACATTTTCCATGTTATTACATAATCTAAACATGATTAGAAATGAATAACATTTTGCTGAAATATGCTCCCTTTATGTACCTACTTCCCAACTGTTAGCCATCTGAGGCTATTCTCTTTGATGACTATCATCCATTGATTAATTTTTTCAATGAATGCTTATGTTTCAAGCACTCTGGTAAGCCCAGCTCTCTAACAGTGAACAACAACAACAAAAACCATTACTAGCATTTCTGGAGGTTATAATGAAGAACAACTAAACAATCTCCAACACATATAAACTATAACTACAGCAATGCTATGAAGGCACTTTAGATGTCCGTGGGTAGGAGGGCTTCCTTGAGGAAAGATAAACCAGAGTTTTAGAAGAAGGAAAAGAAAATATTCTACTCACAGAGACCAGCAAGTTCAATCCCCTCAATGTGGAAGGGAGCATAGCAAGAAAAGGGGACTGAAATAATGCCAATATGGCAGGAATACAAAGAGCAAGGCAAGAAGAATATGGCTTAACCATGACTGAACAGAAAGGTAGGACCAAGCTGTGCAAGTCTTTGTAGATAGGTAGTTGACACCACCTAAGACAAGGAATTTTGTCTGTATTCTAAATACAACTGAGTGCTACTAAAGCACATAGCATGATGTAAACAGAATTTTGTCTTGAAAAAATCTGATTACAGTGTAGAAATCAGATTAGAAGGGGAAGAATAGATTGGGATAAACCAAGATTAGGCTACTGTAGTAAACCCTTTCAAAAATGTCAGGAGCTTGGACTTGGATGGTGATGGATAATGAAAATAGATGGATTCAAAAGATAATTTGATATGCCAAGAGATTTATGTTCATAGATTAAAACCCCTGAAACTAGAATCAATGAGTCAAAAAGGAACATTTCAAGGATTTTGGCATAGAGTGCTAACTAAGCAGCCCTACAGAGAGAAGTTTTCTTCATTTGTGAATTACTTTGTATCTGTTGCTCTATCCAAAAATTTTAATTCTTAGAAAATCTAAAATGACAATCTATACATCCTTCATGAAGCCTTCCCTAGACTTCTCTTTTTGCCTGTCAGGTGGTCATCACATTCTCTGTTTAGAGTCCTGACTATCTTCTTGCACACATTTCTGCTTCAACCTAATCATTCTATGTTCGATTTTTACTTCCATGTCTATCAACGCTTGTCTTCTGCGTTTCTGGAGGGTAATGCTGCTTTAACAAAGGCGCACAGACTATGTTGATACACACTAAGCTTCTCCACAGTGTTCCAGAATCAAGAGGGCTCCTGCCTGCTTCAAATTTGTTGATTATCGACTTTAGTCAAATATAATACATAAAACTATTAAAGCTTTCTATTTGGAACTTCAAATATTTATTAAAGTGGTCAAACTTTGTTTGTGATTAGCCTAACTAGATCTCTGTATGCTTCTGAAAATCTCTAATAATTATAACTAAATAGATCTTACATGATTTTAAGATATTTTTGAATGTTTAGCTAAGAGTGAACAAGATTCTCAATTTTTGAGAACCTGAGTTAAGTGCTATAGTTTTCAAAACCATACTCATAAAAATGTATTTAATAATCTACCAATTTACCAAAACAGGTCATTATAATAGTTCATTACAGCTAGGTTCATAAAATAAAAGATGTAATCAGTCAAAGAAGCCCCACACTCATGTAGAATTCAAATTAGAATCTATGTTTAAAAAAAAAAGAACCACCACAAGATTTCATGTTATTCTCTCCAACAATCTATAAAAACAGTCGCCAGGTAGGAGGAAAGTCGCAGGAGAGCAGTAGTAAGCTCCTGGCGGTCATCAGGAAGGCAAACAGCTCCCTCTATAGTTTGTCTTGCTTACTTTGGTTCAGGACTTGGTTAGTGTACACCTTGTCCTTCTATTTACTTTACTCTGCATCTCAGCAGGGAAGCTGTTTGAAAGGATAATTATGTTTGACCTGGTGCTGAGAAAGCTGAGAGTCCTCCAAGCTCAGCGTGAAGGAGCTACCTCAAGTATGGAAGCAAGAGAGAGAGAGAGAGAGAGATGTGGAAACTGGACAGCATCCAGCTCCTCACCTGAGTAGTCACACCCACATTCAGATATGAATCACATACTTCAGTCATCATCTTGCTCTCTTTCCACGAAGAAAAATTACTAGAATGTTGTTATAAAAGAAAAACATTTTTTCTATAAATGATAATGCTTGGGACACAGTTGCATAAAAATAATGTTCAAAAGGGTTTTAAAAACGAGTCTAGGGCCAGTGAGAAGACTTAGCTGGTAAAGGCACTCGCTGCCTGAGCCTGATAACCTGCTGGATCCCAAGAACTCACAGGGTGGAAGGAGTCCCTCTGACCTCCACACATACATGGTGCCAGAGTACATGTACACACACACACACACGCAAATAAATGTAAAAAGCTTTAATGAGTTTGAAAGAACCAAAGGGTTTTTTTTTAATTCCATCATTCACATGACAATAAAATTAAGTGACTTTTATAAGAAATCACCATTCTTCAGTTAGCAGATGATCAAAACTATCATTCAGAACTCCAAATTCAAGTTTGAACATGCTACTTGAAAAAATAATATTCTCAAGTTTCACCAACTCAAAACACAGAGGCTTTTAAATCCAAGGCATTTTTTTACATTACACAAATATGTCCTTAAAAGAGGACAATAAAAGTTAACTGGACTGTTTCCTAAAGCAGAAAATTACTTTTCACGCAATAGCAGTTTTCCAATCAGTTTGAAATTTATAATTCTTAAATAGCCATTTTGAGAGAAATTTTCTTCTGATGCTATTTTTCAGGACCTCCTTTGAAAAGCAAATTCTGTTTTAAAAAATTTTAAAAATCTGTTCTCCAAACCCAAGTAAAAGATTAAGGACTTCCAAAATTAGCACCTAAAAAGGGAAAACATGTTTATGACACTTCATGGACTTATCAGGTCTAACAATTCATTCCAGTAGTTTGCTTGTTAGTAAAGATATGAACTAGCTGCATTTTGTAGTAGTAAATTTGTCTTCAATACAAAGTCTAGCATTCAGAATTTTTTTTTCCAAGACATGGTTTCTGTCTAACTGCCATGGCTATCCTGGAACTAGCTCTGTAGACCAGGCTGGCCTCACACTCAGAGATCCACCTGCCTCTGCCTCCTCAAATGCTGGGATCAAACGCATTAAAGCATTAGATTTTTAATAAGGTATTCTGGCCTCTCTAGTACATTAATTATTTTTAAGTTTTATTTCTCTATATGGCCTAGACTAGTTTTCTTTGGGAAGAGAATTCAAAAGCAGAAAATTCTGCAGCTTATTTTCTTGAGATTGAATTAATACTAATTCTACTGGAGGTTTCTGACATTAAAATGCTTGATTTATGAAAACTGCAGACCTTCAGTGTATGCCAAGGACTTCAATTTTCTTCTTGTTGAGGAAACAAGATTTGTTTTAGACTATGTAAGGAATTATTTTATTGTTTTCTCTCTTGACCACAACTCCAAGGCATACCCCAACCAAGTAAATTATTAACATACATACATTAATGAGTGAATTACTGAGTCCTAAGCTGACATTTACATTCATCCATGTGCCATGCTTGAAACAAATTTTTGTTTAAGCCTCTGAATTATGCCTCTTTCAATCTGATAATACTTAGCAATTTGAAATTTGGTTTTGCCTGTATGAAAAGTATTTTTTATTCATTTATATTATTTCAAAGTACGCCATAAAAACAGTGAATTTCTCTTTTTCCTTTTAAATTAGGGCTGGCGACCTATTGTAAGATATTCAGGATGAAGAGAAGAAATAAATATTCCTTATGAAATAGTTCACATTCAAATATTCAGAAACACAAGTGTATACACCACAGTCTATCTGTAAAGGCTATTCTTTCACAGAACTGGGCTGTTAGTGAAACTCATGTATTTTCACAAACAAAACTTTCCTACATAATATAGTTTTACAATCACCCAGAGATACATATTTAGTGAGTGTAGCAAGAAAAACCAAAACCGTAGAAAAGTAACTAACTCAATCACCGTCCAGAGAGGACCACCACATGTTTCTACTAGTCATAGAACGCACTGCTCTACGACTTGAAAATCAACTTCACTATCATTCTCTGCAGCTGAGCCGAGAACAGGCAGTGTATTACTCCAAGGTTCCGAATCAAAACAAAGACAGCACCACGATATTTAAAGGGTACAAAACCTATCCTCCAGAACATCAGAATGCCTCTTATTCTCCAGTCTTCAAGTTCCTAGGGCTGTACTCTTCACCAACTGTTAACAGCATTCAAATTCTCTATCTTCAAAGGTTCACAGCGTCAAACTCCCACTATTTGAATAAGGAGTCTTTTACCAAATCTTATTTATAGCGTTGACATTTTTAACAAAAAGAAGTCACATTAAAAGGTGATAGCTTCGAATGGGTGCCTGTATTTTGGAAAGTGGTATTATCTTGGTAGCCCACAGAAGCTGACTGTAGTAATAAAGATGAATGGCGATGAGGGCAAGGAGCATCAAGTGGGAAATGCTATCTAAAATCCCATAGGGCAATTCCTTGGTAAGAGCATCCTCCTCCAGAATACGGCTTTAGCATTTCACATTAACAGTTTAAAACATGTAAAAAGCAAAACTGAAAAATAAAAACACAAAAACCTTGCATATTTGGCCACTATTCTATTTGTATTATAAATTCCCAACATAGCTTCTGTCATTTTTTTCCCACCATTTCTTCAAAATACTTTTTTTTTTAAATCTATTTTTAAAATGCAACCCTACAACCCAGCCTAGAGGCATTTTAAAACGCCTATGGTGCTGAGCTTAGCTGTGTTTCCTAACGAATTCTCCCCCATTAAGTGTAATATTTTATGCTGGACGACACAAACACGCATTTCCTATTTCCATGGTGCACATTTCCTGAAAGCATTGCACCTAAGGATGCCGCTCTGTCCCCACCGAGGCATAAAACTCTAAGCAGTCACGACCTGCACTCGCGGCACAGCCACATGGTCACTTCAATGAGAAAGATTATCCGGCTCCGGGCGCCACTTTCTCCAGCCAAAGCATCTCCGGCAGGGGCAGAGGAGAGCGAGGGTGAAAGGAGGCAACGGGGAGCGACTGACAACGGGGCTGACACTTCCCCTCTGCTCGCAAAGCCATCTCTAGAACAGGGCACCAGGGAGGTGCAGCGGGTGCCCGGGGTCCCATCAGCCACCGACCTCTAAGGACCCGCGAACTCGTCCTTGGGGACGAGGCACAGCCCCGGGGCCAGCGAAGAGAGGGACCTAGCCCGCCCGCCGCCCTCACAGTCCATACCCCGCGCCCGCTGCCTGCCTGTCTGCCGCGAAGGGGGGCGCAGCGCTCGCACGAACCCACATTTTTTCCCTTCGCCTGCTGTCACGCGCGGGAGAAAAGGCGAGCGGAGCGAAGAGAGGAAGAGTCCGCAGCGACCCCGAGAGGGCCGGCGGCGTGCGCGGCAGCGCCAGGCGGGGAGGGCACCCCGGGCACCCCCGGCATCCCGCCGCTCGCACTCCCGCCCCCACCCGCTCCCGCTTACCTGCCGGGGTCGCTCCGAAGACTCGAACCACCGGCACCTTCTTGACAGGGAGCTGGGTGAGGGGGGATTGGCAGATATCCAGCCCCCGCAGCGGGCTGGCCATGTAGTAGTCGGCAGTCACTATCCTCACAGAAAACATGTTCGCCGCCGCCGCCACCGCCTCCCCTCCACGGGCGACCTGGCAGCGGCGGCAGCAGCGGCGGCGGCGGCTCCGCAGAGGCGCCTCCTCCCCGGCTCGGTTCGGCTCGGCTCTCTTCTCCCTCTGCCCTCCCCTGGCGCGAACGCCGAGACGAGAGGCGGCGGCGGCTGCGGCGCGCGGGGCAACGGGGCTGTGGGGCTGCCGCCGCCTCCTCCTCCTCAGACGCTGCCGGCGAGAGGCAGCGGGAGGGAAGCCCTGGCGCGGTCGTCGGGTCGGGTGGTGCCGCTGGTGCTGCCGCCACGGCCGCCGCCGCCGGGAATCACACGGGCTCCTCGGTCCCAGGCTGCAGCTCTTGTTGCCATGATGATGATGTCACGGACGCAACCACTGGGGGAGGGGAGGAGGGGTGTGTGTGTGTGTGTGGAAGCGTGCGCGCGAGGGTGGCGGCGGGACGGGGAGGGTGGCGGCGGGCGGATGGCCGCCCTCCCCGTCAGGGACCCGGTTGGGGGGCGAGGAGGGGGTTCACCCCCGGGCCTGGAGCGCGCGGCTTCGGGGAGAGAGGCTGGCGGGAAGCCGGGCCGCGCGGCGCGCGCCGGGGAATCGATGATTCGGCCTGTGGACCGGGTCACTGCGGCGGGGCCGGGGGAGCGCCGATGTCATGGATAGGCTCCGAGGGGCACGGGGCTTTGGCGGCTCCTCGCGCTCGCCTCGCCCACCGCCATTTCACATCCTCCTAGTGGAGGCGGGGAGGCGGCCGCGGAGAGGATTTTTAACCCCCCCCCCCCCCCCCGCGCGCACACACACACAAGGTAAGGGAACCCGCCCGCGGGAGAAGGGAGGCGCGGCGCAGATCTCGTGCGGCCCGGGCCTCGCGGGAGGGAGGGAGGGCGGGCCGGGCGGGGCGCTGGCTGGGCCGGCCCTTCTCAGGTAACGCGGCGGCTGGGCGCCCAGCCCGGGCCAGAGCGAGGGGCGGGGGCGCGCGGGCCTCGGCCTATAAAAGGGCCGCCCTGGCGCTCGCTCCCTCCTCCCGGCCCCGGCTGGCGAGCGGCGCGCTCCGCCTCGCCCCCCTCCTCCTCTGCGGTGCTGCAGTGTCTGCGCCCGGCCACTTAAGGAGATTTATTCACGCGCGGCCCTGCCCAGCTTTGCCCAGGGTTGGCAGAGGCACAGCAAAGGGATTTCCCACCGTCGTGTTTTTCTCCCCCCCACTCCCCGGAGTAGGACATTCACTGTGGTCTCCTCCGCGGTGGCACGAGCGAGAACACGTAAAGACTTGTTTGTCCCAGTCACCTCCCTCCACTCCTCTCCCGGCCGGGGGCTGAGTCCTGAGAGCCTTTCAGAGAAAATTTTGGCATAAGGAAAAAGGCTCATGAAAGTCACCGTGTTTTCATGAACGCGTTGGGCAGGATTTTACTGCGGGTTGACACAGAAGCCAAAGGGGGGTGGGGTAGGACCGTTAGACAAAAAACAAAACAAACAAACGAACAATAAACCAACTTTATTTGGAGCCTGAACGGTGATGGAAGTGATGCAGTTAGGGTTTGTGGGGTGTTGGGGGAACAGATGCTGCTGGTTTGTGTGTTAAATTAGAACCTATGGGGTTTTTTTCTGACTTGGTCACTAATATTGGGCGTGACCCTGGACAAATAATTTGGTTTCTTTAGGCCTCAGTTTTCTCACGTGTGAAACAAGGGCTTCTCTTAAAAACTAATCGTTGTGGGTCCTTTAACCCCCTCCCCAAAATTGAAGTGATAGGACCAGAAACTGGTGTCAGCTTTGAAATTTGCCACCGGAATTAGGACACTTAACAGTCATTATCCATCCAAAGTCGAGCTCATTCCGTCCCACTTAACAAAATTATACAGGTGCGTTTTACTGGTTATTATATTGCCTTGTATTTGGAGTGATGTGAAAGCTCCTTGTTTGCAGCCATTGTGGGTTATCACATAAAGTCAAAAGGCTTAAAGGGACACATCACTAAAAGAAGGTTTCTATATCATAAATGCTAATAGGAATTTATTCTTAGGGTGATTTGAGACCGATCAATACAGTAAATGACTCTCAAGAGCATAATAATAAATGGCAAGACTAGGGCATAATTTACCAGCAGCTATAGTACAAGGGAAATTTTTAAAAATTGATTTTAAGTATTAAAAGACTGAAGAAGTGATTTAAAAATAAGACTACCACGCACAAGCCTTGGGTTCATTTGATTCAAACAGAATGTCAAATTGACAGTGTCAGTGATTTCCACCGTATTAAGTGGCATTTAGTGTATTTTTTAAATTGTAATATTTTTGTCACTAAATCACATTTTGAGGGGATGGGAAATGGAAATCTGTATTAGCCACCCCACCAGCCAACCCTGTGTATCTCAAGCAGTATAAAATGGAGAATCCTATATTATATTTTGATGAAATCCATACATAACTTTTAAATTATATTGTTTATACCTAAAAAGTAAAGGTATCAAATTAATATTAGCTCTTTCTAGAACAAGATTCTTGACCACTGCCTCTTGAAACATTGTTTACGTTTTCAAAAGTCACAACCTTGTTTCACATTCTTCTAGAATTCCAAGAAAATAATGTTCACTCTTGAAAAATGTGAGATGGGGAATATTGTTTTCATTATGTGTAAGTTAAAATTGATGATCAAATAAAAAACCTGATAACAGACTCCTAACCACGATTTAATAGGTTTTATAAATATGTTCTTCCTGGAAAAAAAAGTAGCATTTTCACTTAGCGACTCAGTTTTAAAATTTAATTTACTAGATAAGTGAGTTTGTCTGATAACTGTCCGTTTATTTTCTCATCTATGAAATGATGAGAAAATCATTTTAACTTTTTAGGCATGTAATCAGACTCAAATTTAATAATGTGAGTGAAAGTTTACATCCAGATGACTACTTTGTGTACAGTATGTAAAATGCCAAATATGAATGTAAATATCCTTTTTTTCAGTGACTATCATTTGCTAAGATAATGATCTTTGCAGAGTTTGTATGCCAGAATTGTAAGAAATATATTTTAATGATAGCAATTAACATTTCTCAGTTATTTTAGTTCATTGACTGGGACTTATCATCTCATCCTTTTACTCAGAGCCTTCCTACCTTTCTGTACCAATCCTTTTCAACATCAGTTGAAGACATTTGCTTCTTAACAATTGATTATCTGGGATAGTAGGCAAAGACCTCTGTATTTTGTGGGGGGTGGGGGGGTTATTGGCTTGTTCACCAACAGCCAGACCACTCTGCATTAGCACCTTTTCTCTCTGGCCAGAACACCTGACAAGAAGAAACATAAGGAGGGAAGAATTTATTTTGGTTTAAAGTTGGAAGAAATATAGTCAGTCCATAAGAGGAAGACATAGTAACAAGAATGTGAGATAACTGCTTCTATTTTGTCCAGTCAGGAAGCAGAGAAAGATGAATTCCAGTGCTCAGCCCACTTTCACCTTTTAATCTATTCAGGGACAGCTTGTAGAATAGAACTGTTCACAGTCAGAGTGGGTCTTTGCTTGTCAGTTAAACCTTTCTGGAAACACCCTTGTAGACCTTGTATTTCCATGGTAATTCTAAATCTAATCACATTAACAATGAAGATTAAGTACCACAACCTTCTAGCTTGTACGTCTGTACTTTAGAAACTGGCAAATAAACTGGTTCAGACTCCCTTGCAGCTAGGGTGCTAACATGAGATTAGCCGGTGTGATGATAAATATTTAATGCCAGCCAAAAAGAGTGTGAACTCCCTAATATTTAGTATTCAAGTTCCTAAAGTGACTCCAAAGCCACCAGAATGACTTTACTTAAATATGAATTAATTGGAAACAATGCTAACAATCAGAATGTGGCATCAGCATGTGGTTTAATTTCCAGCAATCAAATGCACCAATTCAAGGTGTATTTCTGAAAGTGAGCAACATGACAATTCACCTGTATTTGGAAAAATGAGATTTTCTGTCAAACACTATGCTGAGACTATCTGATTCTTCTGAGAGGAGTGCTAACATTTATTTCTGGTGTGATGAATGATGACTGACAGGTGGGTTGTACGAATGGGTTTCCACAAGAATAACACTAATGTGAGATGTGCATTCTTCTAGGCATAATTTTTACTGAAAGTTGTTTCTAACTGCATATTTTTTAAACCTTACTCTGTGGCTTTGAGAGATTATTGTATCCATTAATCCCTTACTACTTAAACTAGCCCAGTCATGTCCAGTTACATAATTTGTGAGCCTCAGAGCAAAATTAAAATGTAGGGCTCTGGTTCAACTGTAGAGACAAAACATCATTTCCTGTACTAAACTCTTATGCTGCCACTGCTTCCTTTTCTCCCTTTTCCTCCTCCTTCCCTTCTCTCCCTCCACTGGCCATGGTGCTTTCTAAATTTGCTGGTTTGTAGCCTAGAATGGCCTAGAACATAAGATCTTTCTGTTTCCAGCCTCCTGAGTTCTAAGGTTATAGGCATACAATACTATCCCCAATTCAATTTGATTTTTAATGTCAGTTTAAGGGGGGAAAATGAAACTTTAAATTCTTATGATGAATTGCACCATTCATCTTTATATTGTACAAAGCAGTTTTAAATGCAAATACAACAGTATTTCACTCATATGTGGAATCACCAAAATTACCTAATTGGAATTTCATGACTTCTACATCCATATGTATTTATGATGTCACAACTGTGTAAACTCAGCACAAAACAAACTCAACTGTTTTTATTTCCCTTCTTCATATGTATATGTTCTAACAATATTCTCTACCTTCTCCTTATTGATAAGTAAGTAAAGACTAAAAAAAAGAACTCTAGATTACTCTTTGTATGTTATTTTCAGAAAAATGATTGGTCACAGGAAAGAAACATGAGCAAGAAGGGATATAATAGAATTCTTTGCTTGCTTGTATTTTTTGGATATTACCACCTTCTTTCTGCACCTACAGCAAATTCCAATTCAAACGGAGATCTTAGCATCTTAGAATTGTCAGCACCTTGACTCAGTCATAGATGCAACATACTTGTTCTGTGCTCATTTGACCTCATTTACTACACCTCATACATCCATGTATGTCTCAGACTCAGGACATCATGCATATGATATACAAATAGGTGGCAAGTAGGAAAAGATATATATATATAGTCTTTGCCTCTGTGTATATTCTGTTGTGTCACTGGACTTAACTTAGAAATCAAATATTCAAGCAAAAAATGTATCCGGAATTTCTAGATTTTTCTGACTGCAAATCATCAAACCAAACAAAGGGATTTCTGGCATTTTCTATGAAACAATCATTGTACAGGACATTGAACATCCTCATCCCCTGGGCATTGCATGCTGTTGTGACAATTAGAGGTGTCACATACATTTCTAAATGCCAGCAAAAGCTTGCTATTCTTGACCAATTCCTAGAGTGCTCTTTACTGTCTACAGCTATGAACATGACCACTACAGATGCCAACTATATTTTTTGTTAGTGATTCTCAAGCAAAGAAAGGGGGATGAACTACAAAGTTGAGTTTAAAATGATTTCAAATTTTCATACCCAGGAAAGCACAATTATGGTTTTCCTCCCTATTGCCCGAAAAAAAAAAATGCCATTTACCTTGATTATAAAACAAATTAGAGGGATAAAATTGCTAAGGTAATTACTTGGGCTTTTGTGTCTGTAATGCTGTGAAATACGGTCAACAACTCTTGGTGTACAACTGTCCTTGAGACCTTCAAAATAATGTGTCTTTTTGTATGGAACAATGGACTTGATGCCTGGCAGCCCCTAGGTACCGTTGGGTGGGGCTCATCGTCAGAGAGATCAAAGCAAGATGAGAGATGGAGACTTTCAACCGCATCCTCCAATCTCTGGGAGGTTGTGAAGGGTTGAAAGTTAATTGAGCACCAGTTTTATCAAGTATTCTATATAACAAAACCTCCATAAAAACCCCCCAAAGGATAGGATGCAGAGAACTTCTCAAGAGATGAAGACATGGATGTTACTGGTTCGTGGTATGCTGGAAGTGCAAGGAAGCTCTGCACACTTTTGTTAATCTTCTCATCTAGTTCTCGTCAGTGCTTTTAATATTATTTATAAAAGACTGATAAACAAATTAATTGTTCTTTAAGCCATGCCTGAAAATAATCGAACATAGAGTAATGGAAACCTGGAATTATTGTCACTCATAAGCACAGATTAAACAACCTAGAATCTGCTGTTAGCATCCAAAGGTGACTGCTGATTGAACCTTCACATCTCAGATTTGATGCTATTGGGTATGTTAGTGTAAGAACGAAACTAGAGGACATCCAGCTGTCATCTCATGCTGTAGTGAGTGGGGGGAAATCCTCATCCTTATGGTATCAGAAGTGTGCTATGAAAATAGAGAAGAAACTGAATTTGAGTTTGTTTTTTCTATTAGAGTCACATAAAAATAAATTATAGTTGACTTCAGATGCAATTTCAGGTGGTAATTAGATTTTTTTAAGCAGATAAGGGGGTGGAGAGATAGCTCAATGATTGAAAGCATGTAGTCCTCTTGAAGAAGACCTGAACTCATTTCCCAGGCTCCTGTTACAACCACCTGTAACTTCAGCTCCTGGGGATCTGATGCCTTCTTCTGGACTCCATGGACACATGCATTCATGTACACATATACACATAATTAAAAATAAAGTCTTTTAAAAATAATAAAATATATGTTGGGCCCAAAAATGAGTTTTTATTTCTCTCAGGTTAAACCAAGGAAATTAAAATAATCATAGATGAATTTCTGAAACAAAAGTCTTTTAAACTAATTAATCTACTCAGTTATTAGGTGAAGCTAAATTTTTCTCTCTCCCACTTCTGTAAATTTAGCAGTTGTTGACTGAGGTTTCTGTCCTGCCTGGTTCCCGCAGTCATTAAGTCCCAAAGAAATCACACAGAGGTCTACATTAGTTACAAACTGATTGGCCTAGTATCTCAGGCTTCTTATTAACTCTTATATTATCTCATAATTCTTGTCTGTGTTAGCCACATGGCTTGGTACCTTTTTCGGCAAGGCAGTCACATCTTGCTTGCTCTGTGTCTGGCTTCCTCTCTGTCTGGGTGATGACTGCAGACTAACTCTTTCTTTTCCCAGAATTCTCCTGTTTTCATTGCCCTACCTTTACTTCCTACCTGGCTACTAGCCAATCAGCATTTATTTAAAATACAAGTGACAAAATACAGACCATTGTCCCACAAGAAGCAGTAATGTCTTAAGAAGGGACCTACTAATCCTATAAAAGATAATTTTAATAAGCAAAAAGCTTCCACAACAGTATATTAGAACTGAGGCCTGAGTTTTCTAGGAACCTCATTTAAATAGCGTATTCAGAATTTACACTGGAATTTTGGATGGGAGGGTGAGACAGGACCTAATTTTGCAGCCCAAACTGACCTGGAACCCACTGTGTAGCCTAGGCTATCCCTGAACTCTTAGCAGTCCTACCCTTGGCTGGTCGAGTACTGAGATTACAAGCATAAACCACCATACCCAAATGATACTGGGACATTTCTAATGGATTATATTGTACCATTCCACCCTACCCCACTGGACGGTTCATGAGTCGGGCAAGAGGCCCAGAGATTGAAACACACACACAGAAACACAGGTTATCCTTGAAACAAGAATGCCCCATTTATTGTGTTCCAGGGCAGTTTATGTAGGGCTCTCCTTGACTAATGGCCACACCCTAGCTCTAGGGATTTTTCAGCTGCACACCCACCAGAAACCACTCCCCTGCCATCAGGAACTCATGAGGGTCTCATGCTCAGAGCAGCTGCAAGCATAGGAAAACAAGTTGTTTACTCCAGCAGGCAAGGGGTCACAGAAAATACAGGGTCTGAGGGTCTGCAGTCCCTAATATTATGTATAGGTAATCTAGAAAAGACTGGAAGAAACACATAACATTAAAACTAGATTGTTTCCAGTTTAAACAATTAACAAACAGTCCAAACCAGAGTCTTATTTGGACCAGCATATTCCAAAAGAGCTTTCCTGGCCCTAAAGCTTTTATCATACCTTTATTTTCACATCTTAAATTCCAGGAAAAATTCCCCTAATAACCTTTTTATTGACACTGAACTCTCCTGAGATTTGATCTTTATATCTTCATTCCAGAGACCAGAAAAGACTATTCTCAGATGTCTGAATATGGGTTGGCCATTGTATTAGTTTTCCAATCAAATGTGTTTTTTTTTTTTTCATTTTGATGCTTTAAATGGATAGCACAGACATTAAGGAAAACCATGAAATGTGGATTGTTCTATCCCTCCTAGAGACAATCTGATTAACATTTTACTTCAATTATTTCTAGAAGTTTTTTTCTATGAATATATTACATAGTGGAAATGGTGCCCTAGTTTTTTCACTCTGCAATGTAGCAAAAGCTCCCCATGCCAATTAAAACTTTTCATATACATTGTCATAGTCACTGTTCTATCGCTGTGAAGAGACATCATGACCAAGGCAACTTTTATAAAAGAAAGCATTGAAACCCCCAGGACTGCTTACAATTTTAGAGGGTTAGTCCATGATCATTATGTCAGGGAGCACAGTGGCAGTCAGTCAGGCATGGTGCTGGTAAAGTAGCTAAGAGCTATGTCCTAGTCCACAGGCAGCAGGCAGTGAGACACTGGGCCTGGCATGGGCTTTTAAAACCTCAAAGCCTAACCCCTGTGACACACTTCCTCTAGCAAAGCTACACCTGCTAATCTTTCTAATCCCCTAACAGTTTTACTCCCTGGTGACTAAGCATTCAAATAGATGAACCTGTAGGGGCCATTTTTATTCAAACTACCAGTTATTTTAATGACTGTAGGATTAGATACACTGTAATAAGGATCTAGGATAGTCTACCTATTTTCTGGTGTTGGACAACAGACTTTCAAACTTTATAGTGTTATAAATAGCACACTGAGAAGTTTTTGGTTGGAAACCTTTGTCAATTTAGAATGAAATCCTTAACGTTTTAAGGATTTTACATTCTAGTTTATTATTTTTAAAAGGGCACCAATTACTGACACTTCTTCCTTATTACTGCCCATATTTCTTATTCAGCTCCAGCAGAGAATTACATTAATATTCCTGCTACCCAGTTTGCTCTTCCTCCCCCGTTTTTATTCTAAACTATTAACTGACTCTTAAAGTTTCCTCTCAAAGATCATTTTCATAGGAAAGCCTTTCCATACTGTTTGATTATGATTCTTTTTAGGTCTTTTGTTGTGCAATTTACTTTTCTATAGCATGTGTCTCTAGTTGTAATAGTCTACTTATTTGTATTGCTTGAGTAATTCTGCTTCTTCCATTAGACTAGACCACTGCAGTCATCTGGAATAGAAGAGATTATAATGTATGTTATAAATGACTCATAGGATCCCATAAATATGACTTAAAGCTTGAGATTTCAAAGGCGGGGAGTTGTCTCTAAACACCTGTTCTTGCAAAGGATCAGGGTTGAGTTCTCAGCACGCATATGGTAGCTCACAACCCTCTATAATTCTAGTTCCAAATTATCTGACACCCTCCTTTGGCCCCTTCAAGTGTCAGGCATACATGTGACACACAAACAAATGCAGGCAAAACACAAACATAGATCTAAAAACAAAAATCTAAACAAAAATATTTGAGATTAAAATATGAGCCATCAAAGATATTTTTGTTCTAAGCATTGGGTTGAAAAGACCAAAGGAAAAATTACAAACATAATTCCAATTTCATGGGGCTTAAAGTCTGCAGAAGAGGTCAACTAACTTCCCATTAAGGGACAAATAATTACTTTTTTAGGTTTATCAGGCCATATCGTCTTTCTGCCACAATCCCAAAAACGATTAATAGAAAAAAACATGAACAGGAGTGTGGTTCAGTTCTAGTCAGACTTTTTTTAAAAAAAAAAAACAAAGGTTATGGGCTACTTTTGATCCAGGGATCATCATGTATTGATCTCTGTTCTAACAAATAAAAGAAGCTACTAAGATTATTTGAAGTGATTAAAGTCAAAGGGCAGGATGCTATGAAATCCCATCATAAAATTGCCTGATCTAGTCTGGAGAGAATAATAAAGGTTGCTTTGGGGAAAATGACTGTCTTAGTCATTGTTCTATTGCTGTGAAGAGATACATGACCAAGGCAACTCTTATAAAAGAAAACATTTAGTTGAGGGCTTGCTTACAGTTTCAGAGGTTTAGTTCATTAGCATCATGGGCAGGGAGCATAGCAGCAAGCAAGGACATGGTCCTGAAGAAGTAGCTGAGAATTCTACATCCTGATTCACAGGTAGAGAAACAGGTTGGCATGGGCTCTTTTGAAATCTCAGATCCCACCCCAGTGCCACACTTTTTCCAACAATACCACACCCCCTAATTTCTTTACCCAGTGTAAGATAAAGCAAAGGAGAGGCGTCTTAGTTATTTTTTTTATCACTATGAAGAGATACCATGACCAAGGCAACTTATAAGAAGTATTTAATAGAAGCTTACAGTTTCAGAGAATGAGTCTATGACCATCATGGCAGGGAGTATGGCAGCAGGCTGTCAGACATGGCATTGGAACAGCAGCTAAGAGCTTAATCTGAACTGTGTGTGTGTGTGTGTGTGTGTGTGTATGTGTGTGTGTGCACACACGTGTATGTGACAGACAGAAAAAGCATACTAACTGGTAATGGCTTTGGCTTTTAAAACCTCAAAGCCCTCCTGTCTTAGGTAGGGTTTCTTCTATTGCTCTGAAAAGACACTATGATCATGGTAACTCTTATAAGAAAAAGCATTTAATTGAAGTGGCAGCTCTTATAGTTTCAGAGGATAAGTCCATTATCATGGTTGGACAAGGCAGCGTGCATGTAGGCATGGTGCTGGAAAGGTAGCTGAGAATTCTACATCTTTTAGGCAACAAAATGTAAATTTAGACGCTGGGCGTGGCTGGAGCATATCTGAGACCTTGAAGGCTACCTCCACAGCGACTCACTTCCTCTAACAAGGCCACACCCATTCCAACAAAACCACACTCCTAGTAGTGCTACTCCCTTTGTACGTGTGTGTGTGTGTGGGGGGGTTCATTTCCTTTCAAACAGATACACACAGAGAATGATACATTTCCAACAAAGCCACACCTCCCAATCCTTCCCAAAAAGTTTTACCAGCTGGGGTTCAAATATTCAAATGTATGAGCCTGTGTGGTGGTGGGGGGGATTATTCTCATTCAAACCACTGCATTCCACTCCCTGGGCCTCACAGGCTTCTAGGCATGTCATAATGTAAAAGGTATTTAATCTAGTTTCTAAAGTCCTTTTAGTCTTTCAGTCCCAACACTCTTTATAAAGTCCAGTCTCTTCTGAGACTCAAGGCAACCTTTTAATTGTAATCCCCTATAAAATTAAAAATCCTATTACTTCCAAAATAAAATGGCACATAATATACATTACTATCGCAAAAGGGAGAATAATAAAATAATAGTTCAAAGCAAGACAAAACCCATTAGGACAGACTTCAAATCCTATAGCTCTCTGTTGGATGTCTAAGGACTTAGATGGCTCCATCCTTCCAGATTTGCTAACTGCAACACACTTTTCTATTTTCAGCTGCTTCTGTTTGGCAATTATACCATAGATCTGGCATCTCCAACATTTTGGAGTCTCCAACACAATCCAAGCTTTAGCTTTACACAGTGGCTTTTTGGGGTTCTAAGCAGAGAAACCCTGCCACACATCTTGCCTCAGTGGTTCTCCTTAGCCTCATAGAAAAGTCCAGAACCCCTTTACTCTTGTATCCTTCATGACTATAAAGCCAGAACCATGTGACTAATGCTACCCCATTATGCTAGGGATGGGACCTAGCCACCTCCTTTAATACATATGCATAAGCTTTGATTTGCTGATGGCTTTTCTTTGTTGCTTGAGCTTTCTTTTTTTACTAGTTGCAGTGAGGACACCACTCCTTTTATTCCATTTTGCATCAGGTCTTTCTTTAGATTTCTCATCTCTTGAGCCCAAGACTTGGCTCAAACATTAAATTTCCTGTTGTTCTATATCTCCTCAAACTGTTCTTTTTGTATTTCCTTTTCCCTGCTTGCTGTTTTTTTTTTTTTTTGTAGATCTGCATAAGCATGATCTCTAATAGCCACATGACATAATCAATATTAGGTTGTCTTGGAATCTCCTCTGCCAATGAAATTGTTCCAAAACTCTTCAATTTAGTCTCAGGCCGATTTTTAGGATAACTGCCAAAAGCAGCTACATTCTTAACCAAAATATTGAAAGAATGGTCTCTAGCCCAGCCACCACCATTGTTCTCCTCTGAAACCACTTGAGCTGGCATCCATAGTCCACGTTGCTCTCAGCGCTGTCTTCCAAGTTTCTACTAGGGTGGCCCTTTAAGTCCCACTTAAAGCACTGAACTTGTTTCTTGGTCGAAAGTGCCACATCTTCCACGTTCTTCAAAAACACAAATAAACGAAACAGCATGGTCAGACCTGTCACAGCAATAACCATGAAAGACCCGGCTAAATCCAGACCTCTTTAGCAGGAAGAGAAGAGCCAAAAAATCTAGGTTAGCCGGGTCAGCTAAAGATAAAGTTAGATTATAATCTTGAGAATAAACAGGGAGTTACCCGCTTGTGATTATCACTGGTATTTTCGGAATTTTCCAATGACTCCCTCCCCACCCCCTTTTGGATTACTGGGTTGTGGTTTCTTCCCTTAAAAAAAACTCCTTCTCCCAGCTACTCAGGGTCGAACTCCTCCCCTGTGCAGGATATGAGTCTTGGCCCCAGCGCTGGTACCTGTCCTGTCAATAAACCTCATGTGACAGTCTCTCATGAGATCCTAGGGGGTAGTGTTATCCCGAGACTTGAGTGAGAGTCTCCCCGACCCGGAGGTCTTTCATTTGGGGGTTCGTCCCAGGATTGGCGACCACCCTCGTCTCCGAAGACCCACTTGGAGGTGAGACATTGTGTGTCTGTGTCTTTGTGTTTCCGTGTGCCAGCTGAATTCAGGTTCTGTACTTTCAGGTTTACAGCCGTGTCTGTGTCTTTGTGTTTCCGTGTGCCGGCTAAGTTCAGGTTCTGTACTTTCCGGTTTACAGCCCTGTCGGTGTCTTTGTGTTTCCGTGCCAGATGAGTTCAGGTTCTGTATTTTCGGTTTTGCAGTCGCTCACGTCTCGGGTGGAGACAGAGGGAGTGATCAGCAGATGTGCTAGATCACTGACTGCCGCCCTGGGAGACGTCCTGGGAGGTGAAAAGGGACCCAGGGATGCCTGGGAGATTCCTGTCTGGGTCCTGGTGAGGATACGGAAGTTCTCCTGGATTAGAGGAACTATATGCCCTCTCGGCTGTCTGTATTTCTAGAATGGTTTTGTCTGTCTCAGTGGAGATGGACATTTGTTTGTGTGTCTTCGGTCTTTTGTCTTACTTGTGACTTTGATGATTGGGACAGACTGTGACGTTGACTCTGGATCAGTGGTTTTGTCTTTCTAAGTTTTGTTAGCCTTTGTCTGCATACCATCGGTCTCTGTTTTGTCTCACACGTAGGGAGCAGGTAGCGTGTTCAGTTCTCTGGTGAGATACATGGGTGGCGTTTCTCAGTTCTTTGGTATGACACACAAGTTGCGTGGTCAGTTCTCTGTAGAGACATGTGTGGATAGCGGTCTCATTTCAATAGCGGGGCGGGTCACACTCATGAAGCAGCTTGAAGCTGTGTCTTTGGTTTGTTTGGCGCCATTGTCCTGTATGTCTATGTAAAATGTGTTGTGCTTTTGTCCTGACTTAGACTGACGCTGACGTACTCAAATCATGACTTCTTTGACTTTGATATTGTGACCATTTACAAGACTTTAGAGATAGAGCCATAAGCATAGGGGTATATTTCATTAAAAAAAAGAGTCAGCCTCAGCCCCAAGCATGTGGCTGCGGGGCAACATGCTTGTATGGATGGTTGGGCTATTCAGCCTTGCTGTTACAAAGTATTGAGGTTTCCAGAAACCGTTGTAGAAGGCAGATGTACCCCAGTAGGGAACAAACACTAAACAAAAAAATCTGAGGGTAATCGCTATGGCCTAAAGAGGTTAACAATCTTTTTTCCCCAGTGCTGCATACCACCCTGCCCACCCCACCCCACCCCAGCCGTGCTGATGGACGAGTTCCCTCCACCTGCCCTGGGAGCTGCATGCCTCAAACCTCTGGTCAAAGCTGACCAAGGCTTGGCTCCGTGGGTGAAGAACTCTTTCGGATCCTATGGGTTATAAGTATCTGTCATCATTTATAGGGACTGGTTACAAATTATTGTTGGTTCATGTTAAAAAAAAAAAACCTATTGTTGGTCTCAAATGTTTCACACTGGTACAGGATTTTATGTGCTGTTCTTGTTTAAAATGTAGCCATACATCCCCACTGAGAAAAACCACAAAAAAGACTTTGGTAAGATGTTTTATGTTGTCTAAAAAGCAAGAAAGATTTTTGGTATGTTGTCTAAAAAGCAAGAGAGATTTTTGGTATGTTGTCTAAAAAGCAAGAGAAATTTTTGGTATGTTGTCTAAAAAGCAAGAGATTCTAGTTAAAAAAAATGTATAAACAGAAATGGGCCTTATCTAGTTCCCTGTGTGTATCTTCAAGGTCAAACTTAAAGCAGGTAGGGAGCAGCTGACAGTCTATTGCCTCGGGGCTCTCATGGCAGGTCTCCGAGGGGCCACAAGACACCCCACTAATTTGGCCAAGGTAAGAGAGATTCTTCAGGGGCTGGTTGAACCACCATCTGTGTTTCTTGAACATTTAAAGGAGGCTTACAGGCGTTATACTTCTTTGACCCAACCTCTGAGAGTCAGCAAGCAGCCGTAGCTATGGCCTTCATAGGACAATCAGCATCAGATATTAAGAAAAGTTACAACAGTTAGAAGGGTTGCAGGATTGTACCTTGCAGGATTTGGTTAAGGAGGCAGAGAAAGTGTTTCATAAGTGAGAGACTGAGGAAGAGGAGAGAGAGAGAGAGAAAGAGAGAGAGAGAGAGGCAGGAAGCAAAAGAAAGAGAGGACCAAAGGGATCGTAGACAAGAGAGAAATTTGATAGAATTTTGGCCGCAGTGGTAGAAGAAAAAGGGAAGACAGGACCTAGACAGATAGAACCTGGGCAACAGAAGACCAAAGATGAACGAAGACCGACAGAGGCACCCCTTGGACAAAGAGCAATGTATTTATTGCAAAGAAAAAGGACATTGGGCAAGAGAATGCCCAAAGAAGAAAAGGAAGGGCCTCTAAGGTACTGGCCCTAGAAGAAGATGATTAGAGGGGATGGGGTAACCCTGACTGTGGAGGGGACCCCTATGGATTTTCTAGTGGACACAGGGGCTGAGTACTCTGTGCTGAAACAACCATTGGGGAAGCTAAAACATACAAAGACTATAATAATTGGAACAGCTGGACAGAAACAATATCCGTGGACCACCTTTCGAACTGTAGATTTGGGGAGAGGACAAATGACTCATTCCTTCCTGGTTATCCCTGAGTGTCCCATGCCTTTATTAGAAAGAGACTTGTTAACAAAGTTGAAGGTCCAGATCAGGTTTACTCGAACCGCGCCAGAGGTAATCAAAGCCTTTTGTTGACTGAACCAGTGACCTTTGCTCCCCCTGCTGTCCTCAATCCCACCACCCTACTGCCCAAGACTGATGACATCTCACCTGCCCATCACTGCACTGACATTTTGGCAGAAGAGGCTGGTACCCAAAGGATCAGCCTTGGCCTGGGAGTCTGAGCTGGTATACGGATGGCAGCAGTTTCATGGTTGAAGGTAAGCGGAAGGTGGGGGCAGCAATGGTGGACGGGAAGCAAGTAATCTGGGCATAGCCTCCCTGAAGGACATCGGCCCAGAAAGCCAAACTCGTGGCTTTGATACAAGCTCTACCGATGGCAGAGGGGAAGTCTATCAACATCTACACTGACAGCAGGTATGCTTTTGCCACTGCCCATATACACGGAACAAAATACAGACATAGAGGACTGTTAACATCTGCAGGAAAAGACATAAAAAATAAAGAAAAAAAAATTTTGAGCCTCCTTGAGGCCACACATTTGCCAAGGAAGGAAGCCATCATACACTGTCCTGGACACCAAAAAGCTCGAGATGCTGTGACTAAAGGAAATCAGATGGCAGACCTAACCACTAAACAGGCAGCCCAAGGAGCAATGATCTTGGCAGTCAAAGAGCCTAAAGATTATTATGATATCAGTAAAACCAACTTTAGATACACCCCTGAGGACTATCAAGTTATGGGCAAATTAGGACTGGTAAAGGAAACCCCATATGGAGCAGTAGAGACAGAAGGAGGAAAACTAGTCCTCCCCCCAAAAAAGGACACAAGTATCTTACCAACTTACATTACCTGACCCACTTGGGGACCAAGAAACTAAAAGATGTGGTTAGGTCCTCCGACTATTATATTATGGGACTCTCTGACTGGGCAGAAGAAGTAGTTAAAAGCTGCAAAGCCTGTGCTATGACTAATGCAGGACACTCCATATATACTCCTGGGAAGAGGCTCAGGGGCGACTGGTCTGGGGCCTACTGGGAGGTAGATTTTATAGAAATTAAGCCAGCCAGATCTGGTAACAAGTTCTTATTAGTTTTTATAGATACTTTTTCAGGCTGGGTAGAAGCTTTTCCTACCAGGACTGAGACGGCCAATGTGGTGGCTAAGAAGTTCATAAAAAATCTTCCTGAGGTTCAGGATACCCAATGTAATCGGGTCTGATAATGGACCTGCCTTTGTTGCCCAGGTAAGTCAAGGACTGGCCACCCAACTGGGGATCAATTGGAAATTACATTGTGCTTACCGACCCCAGAGTCAGGTCAGGTAGATAGGATGAATAGAACCTTAAAAGAGACCCTGGCAATTGGCCCTAGAGACCTGCGGCAATGACTGGACAGCCCTCCTTCCCTTTGCCCTATTCCGGGTTTGGAACACC
The DNA here is from genome assembly GCA_004026605.1 of Ondatra zibethicus. Taxonomy (NCBI): domain Eukaryota; kingdom Metazoa; phylum Chordata; class Mammalia; order Rodentia; family Cricetidae; genus Ondatra; species Ondatra zibethicus. The sequence continues at coordinate 126,223 of PVIU01003463.1, forward strand.
CCTATTTAAACTCACCCCTTATGAGGTCCTATGTGGGGGACCACTACCACTCACTGAGTCAGGTGGAGTGTATAATCCTGCTGCTATCCTTTCTAGACCTTTATTTGCCCACCTAAAGGCCCTTGAAGTGGTGAGACGCCAGATCTGGGAACAACTGAAAGAAGTATGCATCTCTGCCTGGATCCACGCCTCCCATGTGAAGTGAGCTCCTGAACTACCCAAATTGCAGTATCCAGGGCTTTAAACAACAACACCAGTCTGGAGACTTATGTTTGGGGGACTAATCATAGGCTGACTCTCACTGAGGTTATATAATGAGACTCTTAAGAGCCCTAAGACTCCTGACACCAGGTACTTGGTTCCTGGTTTAGATAAATGGTGGGCTTGTAGTACAGGCCTGACACCTTGTGTGTCAACATCAGTTTTTAATGACACCAAAGATTACTGTGTGTTTGTACAACTGTACCTAGGGTCTTTTATCATCCAGCTAACACTCTTAAAGATGAGTTTGACAAGCACCCAACTCGCTTTCGACGAGAACCTATTTCTCTGACACTAGCAGTAATCCTGGGCCTTGGGGTAGCTGCTGGTGTTGGGACAGGTTCCGCTGCCCTAATACAGGCCCCTCAGTACTTTAATAAATTAAAAATAGCCATAGATAAAGATTTGAGGGCTCTAGAACAATCTATTTCCAAACCCAAAGAGTCATTGACTTCCCTCTCAGAAGTGGTCTTACAGAATAAAAGGGGATTAGATTTGTTATTCTTAAAAGATGGAGGATTATGCACTGCTCTCAGAGAGGAATGTTGTTTCTATGTGGACCATTCAGGAGTAAGTAAAGACTCCATGAGTAAACTTAGAGAAAGGTTAGACAAAAGACAAAGAGACAGAGAAACACACCAGGTTTGGTTTGAGAGCTGGTTTAATAGATCTCCTTGGATGACTACTCTGATATCTTACATTATGAGACCATTCCTAATTTTGCTTCTGCTACTGATTATAGGTCCATGTATATTAAATAAACTAATTACCTTCATTAGAGAAAGAATAAGTGCTGTTCAGATTTTGATGTTACTCCACCAATACAGAGCTTTACAAGGTCAAAAAGATACTGAAATCTAGTTCTATGATTAGAACTCGGTACTAGAAGAAGTGGGGAGATGAAAGACCCAGATAAATCCAGACCTCTCTAGCAGGAAGAGAAGAGCCAAAAAATCTAGGTTAGCCAGGTCAGTGACTCTGTTTCAGGAACTAGCTAAAGATTAAGTTAGATTATAATCTTGAGAATAAGCAGGAATAGCCAGCGGTGGTGGCACAAGCCTTTAATCCCAGCACTCGGGAGGCAGAGGCAGGCGGATCTTTGTGAGTTCAAGGCCAGCCTGATCTATAAAAGCTAGTTCCAGAACAGGCTCCAAAGCTACAGAGAAGCCCTGTCTCGAAAAACCAAAAAAAAACAGGAGTTACCCCCTTGTGATTATCACTAGTATTTTCGGAATTTTCCAATGACGCCCTCCCCACCCCCTTTTGGATTACTGGGTTATGGTTTCTTCCCTTAAAAACCCCTTCTCCCAGCTACTCGGGGTTGAACTCCTCCCCTGTGCGGGATATGAATCTCGGCCCCAGCGCTGGTACTTGTCCTGTCAATAAACCTCATGTGATTGCAGCAAGGACGGTCTCTCGTGAGTTCCTGGGGGATCGTGTTATCCTGAGACTTGAGTGAGAGTCTCCCTGATCCGGAGGTCTTTCAACCCCACTCCAGGTCCCAACTTCTATCTTATTTCCTTTTCTATTGCTATAAAGAGATGCCATGACAGAGGCAATTTATAAAAGAAAGCATTTAATGGGCTGTTCTGAATTTATAAAAGCACTCCATAATATAAGCTCTTAATCACATTTTAGACACGGTTCTGTTTCCTAAAACTAGTCTTATTCATTAATAACAGGAGAGCAATTTTAAAAAGGTAGAAACTTTTGGAATTTCAGTGATGATATGTAAAAAGTAACATTTTTAATTGCAAAAGATTGAAGAAGTTATTTATTATTATTATTTATTTAGATCATTGGTTCTTAATCAGTAATGTACATTAGATTTGTTTACAAAGTATTGTAAAGATACAGTTACCTGAGTTCCCTTTCCACATCTGTTAAGTCAGAATGGCCATGGGCAAGTCTATTATAGCCTTCCAATCAAGAACCAATGACGTACTTTAAGATTTAGATTTTAGAATGAGAAAATTGAGACTCAGAGTAAATGTTCCCAGAGCACTCCATAAGATTCATTCAAGCATCTAAATCACTTACTTCCTTTTTTGCACAATCTTCCTCTTTTCTGTTGCTTGCTAATATAGAATATTTCTTTCAATACCAGAAAAAATAAGAAATGCTTTATTTTTATTTATATATATGTGTATGCAACTGTATAATGAGAAGTGTGTGTGTGTGTGTGTGTGTGTGTGTGTGTGTGTGTGTGTGTGTGTGTGTGTGTGTGTGATAGTCTATCAATGAACCTGGGATTTGCTGTTTTGGCTAGCTTGGCTGGTCAGCAAGTCCCCAGGATCCACTTGTCTTAGTCTACCAGTGCTAGGGTCACAAATGCTATCAGCCATGCTTGGCTTTTGTTATTTAATGCGGGTGCTAGGGATCAAACAGGGTCTGCAGGCTTGTGCATTAATCACTTAGTCACTAAGCCATCTTCATACCCCAGCAAATGCTTTGGAAAGGCACTTTATTGGGCTTTTAATTAAAAATAACAACATTTGCTATAATTCATGCGGGGAACTATTGTACATTTTTACAATAGGATTTAAAGTAAATTTTGTTGTGTTTTTCATATATGCATAGTCTTTACCATAGTACTTCCTTCCAGTTAGTGCAAGAAACATTGTGTGGCAGAGAGCAGCTCAGCTTACCCTCAGACTGACAGGCTAACAATGCTCTCCAGCATTCTACAATAATTATGCACTGCTTATGACTTAAGTGGACTTTTTTTTTTTTAACAACTTTAAGGTTTTTGGTTGTGTTTTTGTTGTGTAAACTTTGTAAACTATTTTAGAATTTTTCAAAATAGTTGCTGGGAAAAATGTTAGTGGCTGTTTGGTTCTTGTGCAAATTTATTGAGTGGTAGGCTAAAGACTAAAAACTGTGTTGAAAGAGAAGAAAATTAGGGGATTTTGTATTTTGTCAAGTATGATATTATCTTTAAAAATTATTTTCTTAATCCATCATATTAGTTACTTTTCTGTTGCTGTAATAAAAGACTGTGATCAAAAGAAACTTAGGGAAAAAGGAGTTGTTTGGGCTTATAGTTCTAAAACTGGAGAGTCTGCCATTCTCAGTGTTCTCTCTCTGCCTCTTGCTTATGGATTCGAAGATAAGTTCTTAGTTGTTCCTGCTGCCATGCCTTTGTTCTGCCATTAGGACTCTAACCTTCTGAAACTAGAAACCCAATTAAATTTTTTCTTTTGGAAGTTGCCTGAATCATAGTGTCAGGTACAATAATAGAACAGAAACTAAGACACTCCATACAAACAAAGACATGAAAGTATAAATGGGACTTCCTGTAGTGGGAAGAATACATGAGAGGGTAATGGGTGGGGGTGTTGATGATCAAAATACATCATATGCATGTGTTAAAAGGTTATAATGAAACCCATTATGTATAATTAATATGTGCTTAAAAAAGAATTAGTGTCAAGTCATACATATAAAAGTATACATACACTGCTGAATGGCATCTTAACTAGACATTGAAAGTAAAATAGAAGAGACATTACCACCATGGCCTCTGGGTTAGTTGTTATGCTCCTGATATCACTTCCAATTCACTCCCCACATAATCTTCAGCCATCTCTGAGTTAAATGTCATCTTCTCCCTTGGCTGTTTAACATAGTAGTACTCTGAGTTAAATGCCATTTTCTCCCTTAGCTGTTTAACATAGAAGTACTCTTTTATCCTTTTTTGAGTAACAAATTGCTTTTCTTTATATATGACTTGTTGGAATACTTTCTACTTTACTGATTAAAAACTGAAAAAGTAGTTTGATTGTAGGGAAAATATACCATTGTAAAGTGAAGGGGTGGGGAAGTTGTTAAGTACAGTGCTTACTTAGTGTACATGAGCTCTGGGTTTGATTCCCCAACTCCAGGTAAACTTGGTGTAGTGTTGCTCAGCTGTGACCCCAGTACTTGGGAGGTGATAGCAAGAAGGCCAGAGTTCAGGTCATCTTTGACTGCATAGCAAGTTTGAGGCTAGTCAGGGCTACATGAGACCCTATTTGTAAAGAAAAAGAAAGAGGAGATATTGTAGAAGTGGAATTTTTCAAAAAGAGGGAAAAGGTAAGTTATTTGTTAAAACTATTCAGAAAACCTAGAAAAATTTTGTTAAAACCAGATGTGGAAGATTTTGAACAGTGAATCAAGTTTAGAGTTGGTACTTGTATAAGAGAGTCTGAGTTTGATCAAGAAATTACAGTTGACTTGTTTTAACAATTATATACAGGAAGGATTTAATGGTAAAGAAGGAGGTAGAGGCAATAGGCTAGTAACAAAAAATAGGGAGGATATTAAGATAAATTCTATTTCATCGTGTGTTTGATATATACAAGGCACCGTACCAGTAGGTGCTGGGGATAGAGTAGGACTCTGTTCCTGTCACGAAGGAGTTTTCTGTCTAGTGATAGATGGGAGTGTCTTCAAGGCTCCTAGATGAGTTCCTACATAAAATTTTGGCAGTCCACTTTTGACTTTTGCCTGGTTACTAGGGAACTGGAACCTTATTTACAGTGGCATATATTTCCTGTAATCAAGCTACTTCCTGGGAAACTCCAGTAAGGTAGCAGCTGGCCGTCCCTGGCTCCTGACGGTGCAGCCTAAGCCAGAGCTGTTGAAACAGACTGTTCTGGACTTTCTGCTGTCACAAGTCTCGAAGAAGTCTAAGTCTAAGCAATCATTTCCACTTTGACCAGAACAAGAGCATTTCTGCTGATGACCTAAGGATGTTGTGACTTATGCTAAGATGCAAGGCTGTGTGATTAGTCCAAAACATACTTTAATGACCATGACTAAGGGGCAAAACCAAGGGATCCAGGCATTCCTTTCTGGAGCTATGTAAGCAGTCAGCTCAGGCTCACTTGGTAAGTTGCCTCAGACACTCTACCATTCTGCCTCTCTTGGTGTTGCAACATCAGGTCCAATAAAAGGTTTCTCTTAAGTGGTCTTTTCTTTTTATAGAGAGATCTTTCTGTTAGTGATGCTTGCTGAGCTGGTAAAGAGAGGGATGCAGTAGCAGAGGCAGTAGAAGGGTGGTGATGGCAGAGACAGCAGAACCCCAGTGGCGGTAACAGCTGAGCTGTCAGCAGGCCATGGTGTGAATGCAGCAGAAGCTGCAGCTCAACAGTTCTGCAGTACCAGACCAAGAAGAAGGGTGGAGAAATGAGAGAGATGGCCAAAGAGGGCAGAGATCTGAGACTGGACAAATGAGTAGAAGGCTGTAAGATGCTAGAGAAGAGAACCTACAGGCCAGGTTGCTAGAAAAGTTCTAGAGAACTCTCAAGTCTTCAAGACCAAGGGTCTCAGACTCTGGGTGAGAGCTGTAGCAAACACTAACTGTGCCAAGGGCCAAAGGTCTCAGCACTTGTGACCTGCATGAGTACTGTAACATTAGAGGGTGCCACTTTGCTTTTCTGCTGCTGCTGCTACCACTTACTGATGTCAAACACTGAGTGAAATGAAAATTGCCAGAGGCTAGAACTTGAAGGGCTCACCTTGCCTTCCACAGTTGGTTGCTGGATATAACCAAAAACTTGCAACCTGTGTGAAGTATTTACATTTAGGGGGATGAGAAAGTCCCAGAGCTCTAGAACTCATTATTTTCACATTTTTTTTTTTGGTGGCAGTTGAAAGAGAATTGGTTGTTTGAAGCACAATTAATAAAAACCCAGAGAGAGAAATTGGGGTTCTACCTGAAGACACGAAAAGCAAAGCAGCCAACCACTGACTCTTACCTCGACCTGAAAATGGCTATACTGCCTCCAGGAATCTCAGAATGAGACTGTGCCTAAGAGCTGGGATTAAAGTATGCACCACTGGGATTAAAGGCATGCACCTTCCAGTTTCTATGGCAACTAGTGTGGCTACTGGGATTAAAGCTACCACTGCCTCGTCTATAAGGCTGGCCAGTGGGGTTGTTTTACTTTTCTGATCCTCAAGCAAGTTTTATTTATTAAGATATAAGTGAAATGGCACTACAGTTGTTGGCTGTAGTTGTGTGTTTCTATAATCTCAGCAATAGAGGGGAGAGGTAGGTTGCTGCAAGATTAAGGTCAACCTGAACTTCATAGTAAGACCCTACCCAAGGAGAGAGATGGAGACTGGGGACAGGAAGGAGAATTGGTACAGATAACAGAAAAAAGTGGCAAGACAATGAAAGCAAGAACTAATACTTCCCTGTAGTGGTTTGGGGATACAAGAAAGTAAGTTGAAATAATGCCATAATAAGGTTTTGATAGTTTTTTTTTTACATAAAGGATATGTGCTTTTGCTGTATAACAAACATTCTAAAACACAGAGCCCAAGACAATAATTACTATTATAACTTGCCTGTCTGCAGATTGACTGCTTTCAGCAGAGTTTGCTTGTATAGCTGAAAGCCCTCTGGGAGCTTTGCTCTAAACTAGGCTGTCCCACTTACTTATCTATCACTCTTATCCTGGGACCAGGTGGTTTCCATGTTCTTCTCTTGGAAACAGGAAAAGCACTTAAGAAGACAAATAGAAATGCATAGGCCTCTTGAGATCCAGACTCCAAAATAACATATTTGTACTTCTGCTTCATTCTGTAGACAGCAGTTTATGTGACCCAGTCCATATTGAAGGGGTGGGAGTTAGAATGTCTGTAGAGGAATTGCAAAATGACACAACAAAAGATGTGGGTTCATAGACAGGTGTTGAGTATATAGAACGAGGAAGAGAGGAACATAAGGAGAAAGATGAATACCATAAGTGGTAAGGTTTAGTGTCCCCACAAAGGTCCACATGTTAAGTGTTTGTTCCCTAGGCTATCACTATTGGGAGGTGGTAGATCTTCGTCAGTGAAAGATACTTAGATCATTGGGTTCATGTTCTTGAAGGGAAATGGAGAGCCCTGTCCTTGTTTCCTAGCTCATGATATCACTGGTTCTCTCCTGAGATCCTGCCATGATATATATTATACTCTCTTTACCAGAGACACAAAGCACTCCAGCCATTGGTCTTAGCCTGGAACTTCCGTAACGATGGGCAAAAAGAAACCTTGTGTCATTATTAGTAAATTGTTGTAGGCATTTCATTATAATGATGGAAAGCTGACTAATACAATAGAGAATTAACCTTTGAAAAGAAGAAAGACACTTCTGGGATTGGAAAGAAGGAATTTGATTGGGTTTACTTAGTAATAAAGTACTAGATGTCTAGTTAAATTTGAGTTTGGATAAACAGTGAGTGCTTGTGTGTGGGGTGGTAGTTTTGTTTTAAGATCTCAATTGTCCAAGCTAGGCTCAAATTTATAATTCTCCTGCCTTAGGCTCCTGTATGTATGTCTCCATGCTAGGTCTATTGTGAATATATTTTCTAGTATTAACTGTGTCTCATGAAATATGTGATAGTTCTCAATTTATCATTTTTAAATCATCTTAAGTACAATTTAAGTACTTCTATAATGTGATGTTTGAGAACTAACATACTAAAATGTTCCTCATTTGAAATATAGCGCTTAACTGGGCATCCTGTTCGTTATCTTCCAACTCTGCTTTGGATGGATTTTAAATAAACCCATCCTAAAGTGATTTCCAAAAGGATAGGTCCATGTGGGGATGAGGTCTGGAAAAGTTTGGAAGAGCTGCTGTAGGTGCGCTGAAATAACAACAGAATGTCGCTGCGCAGTTGTGAAGGCTCACTTCCCTCGGGTGTCCAACTTTGTCCTATATAAACCAGAGGTAAAGTTTGCTGGGAAAAGTAGAAATGATTACTGTTACACAGACAAACTTTTTTTTTTCTTCAGCAGCTGAGGGAGAATATTCAAGCATCAAACTAAGTAGAGCCTGGACTATCAAGGAAAGCAGATGAAACCAAAAGATGAATCAGGAGGGATTGAGAGTTTGGTAGTCACAGTGGGCCAGAGAGATGGAAGTTCATACAGAAACTGAAGGAATGGTCTTGCATAATAATATGTTTAAAATTCACTTTTACATTAACTGAAGCTAAATTAAAAGCAAGAGCCCTAGAGACAAAACACCTGATTTTGAATTCGGTTTTGTTTGTTTACACAAATGTCCCTGTGCCTTAGCCTTTTATTCATAAAACAGGAATAATACTGCTTGTTTAATAAACCTTACTGGCTTATTAAGGAGTAAATAAAATAAACCTTGTAAACCACTTAGACTATATCCAGCACATAGTAAGTCATCAAATGTTTGTAATTTTTTTATCATTTTAAATACCATTTAAAGGTATTAATAAATATGAGTGCCTTAGAAAATATTATTTTAAAGAATAAAAATGTCATGTGTACATTCACTGTATGTTTTCTTCCTCAGCTAGCAAATAGTGTGTTTGTAAATACATCACAGTTCTCTATCTGTCGAAGCTCATACAACCTTGATCATTTAAAGTTGTTTTCTTTAGTGATATTACTAGGAAATAATTATACTCAAACCATATCTGTCTTATTTCCCTCTAGGTGAGCATGCTTTGGGATTTTCAGTTTGAGTAATTCCTGTGGGCTCTGCCACCCAGCAAGTTGAAGACAGAATCCCTCCCCAGGGGGTTGTGTTCTGGGAACATGAGCAGCTTGTTTTCATGAGAAGTCCCTTACTCTGGCCCCTGTTAGAAGTTGTGCTGTTAGTTCTGTTAACTTTTGTTTTTCTTTTATCATAACACAGTTTCTCAAGTTATTTGCACATTAAAATTTTTGAGAAGTAAATTTTTATGGGGATATTTTGCTTTTATAAAGAAAAATTAAACTATTCATCTGTATTTTCTCTGAAAATAAGCAGAAACATTAGTTGATGCTGTTATCTGGGAAGAAAATAAGACAAAGAGTGACTTTGCTTCTAATGTTTTAAAATATGACAATATTCTCTGTTGGAATCTTCTAAGGAAGTAAGGAATTACCAGTTTCATACACAATCAACTTAAATGCATTCTTTATCTTTAAAAGGAAGGGCCATTGAGTAAATCATGTGTTCACAGTCTTGTCTCGTGTAATCACTACACAAACACATTATTCTGTACTCAGGAGGATAAGGGACATTTGAGGCAGGACTTGCCCTTGAGACCTTTTTCTGTTTAAAGAATGGTGCACTAAAAGACCACACAGCAGAAGATAACAGGAAACACCTTCCAGCCCTCCTCCACCTTGCTGCTCGCTGTTCTCCTTTGTCTTCTAAGGACATTTGTTGTAATGATTATTCGGTATAACTTATAGGTACATTGTAGAAGACATATCATATTTCACATGTATTATTTTCCTACCACAATTATTGTTTCCTTTTATGTCACATCATAAGAGTTTTTGAAAGGTTTTGTTTGCTTGTTTCTGTTTTTCAAAACAGAGTTTCTCTGTGTAGTCTTGGCTGTCCTAGAACTCTCTGTGGACCAGGCTAACTTCAAACTTAGAGACAGCCTGCTTCTGCCTCCCATGTGCTAGGTTTAGAGGCATGAGCCACCAACCTGCAATATTTTAGGGTTTCAACATATTTTGTTTGTAAAAGATATGACTATGATATAGAAAACTTATAAATTGACTGCAAGTATCTAAAAAGTAAACTTTAAACTCTGAGTTCAATAAGGTCATTTAGAAGCCTAATGACTTTCTTTTTGGGGTTTATTTATTTATTAAGCATACAATGTACCACTGGCATGGAAGACACCAGGTCTCATTACAGATAAGGTTGTGAACCACCACATGGTTGTTGGGAATTGAACTCAGGACCTCTGGAAGAGCAGTTAGTGCTCTTACCCTCTGAGCCATCTCTCCAGCCTGCCTAATGACTTTTTTTAAGCTAAATTTTAAAGGTGTTTTAGAGAAGTAGAAACACTAAAAATAGATGTGTTTCCCTCCACCCCCAGCACCTCCAGACAGGGTTTCTCCGTTCTGGAACCCTGGCTGTCCTGGAACTCACTCTGTAGACTAATCTGGCCTTGAACTCACAGAGATCTACCTGCCTCTGCCTCCTGAGTGCTGAGATTAAAGGTATGTGTCACCACCGCCTGACAGAGATGCTTTTTGAAAAGATTAATTTAAATGTTTATATTAATTGTGGTGAACTTTTAAAATTATTAAAATACAGTAGAAATGTGTAAAGGTGGCCACTATTGAGTGATTTTATTTGAAAAATGATGAGAATATATACTTGCTTATGCTTTTTTTTAATATGCATTGTTGTTTTTGCCTACATGTATGTCTATGGGGGTCTCAGTTGTTACCTGCCATGTGGGTACTGGGAATTGAACCCTGGTCTTCTGGAAGAGCGGTCAGTGCCCTTAACCACTGAGCTATCTCTCCTGCCCCATTGTATGCTTTTTTAAAGTGCTAATTTGTAGTTTAATCAGAAAGTACAGTTAAGATTAAAACAAAATAAAATATTAACATCCTTACATAAAGATCTTTCATTTGTGCTTATTTAGTAAAAATATCTACTTCAATTCAGTTAAATTTTATATTGTTTTGTTTTCTTTGAAACAAGTTCTCACTCTAGCTAAGACTGACCTTAAATTTGCTTTCATCCTCCTGTCTCAGCATCCCTGATGCTAGGATTGCAGATATGGAGCCATTATAACCGACCTAAAATGATTTCTTTTATGTTATGCCTATACACTTGAAAGATACCCTTTTGTTTGTTTGGGAGAGTTGGTGTTGTTTAGATAGACTATCACACAGCCCAGGTTGACCTTGAACATTCAGTGTAACCCAGGGTGATAATTCTCATTCTTCCTGCACTTCCTATGTGCTGGGATTATAGCAGCATCCATCTTAAACATTTTTAATTTTGAGGAACATGGTATGACCTTTTGGAAAATCCAAACTAGATGGATTATTTCAAATGTTTTCAACATTTGATAGCTTGTTTACTAACTGTTGTGGATGTGAGTCAAAATTCGGGGATTTTCTTACTAGGAGTCCTTAAACTGCTGTCTAGCTTTGTCTACTTCTCATCTTTGTAGATTTCTGAAATTAATGTCTAAAGGGTTTGTAAACCTTTTTATTATAAAAATTTCAAATATGTAGAAGTAAGGCAGATAGTATAATGAAGTCCCCCATTATTTTGATCTTTAGTAATATGATAGTACAGATACTGTATTTATTCATGTAGTAGATGTTTAAGAACTGGAAAAATGTTACTGCTTTAATGTACATTTGAAAGAATTTGTATAAATTAGAATTTTTTTTTCGGTTTTTCGAGACAGGGTTTCTCTGTGGCTTTGGAGCCTGTCCTGGAACTCACTCTGTAGACCAGGCTGACCTCGAACTCACAGAGATCCGCCTGCCTCTGCCTCCCGAGTGCTGGGATTAAAGGTGTGCACCACCACCGCTTGGCAATCAGAATGTTTTAAATATCCATTATTTGCTAACCTATAACAAGTTGTATTTCAAAACCTTGTTAGTCGTTAGCCTATTTTTGAAACTACAAATGTGCTTCCTTTTTTAAAAGATTTATTTTATTTTTACTTATGTTTACATCTGTCTGTTTGTGGGTATGTGGGTATGTCTGTATGTGGGTATGGAGGCCAGAGGCATTGGAAGTCCCTGGAGCTGGACTTACAGTAAGGCAGTTGTGAGTCACTAGACCGTAGGTCCTCTGTAAGAGCAATGATAGTTCTTTACAGCTGAGCCATCTCTCCAGCTTTCTTTCTTTCAAAATGTGCTTTTATAATTTTTAATAATTGCATATAATGTATTTTGTTCACATTCATCTCCCTCCCCAAATTCCTCCAAGATACACCCCATCTTCCTACCCACCCAGCTTCAGGTTTCACTCCATGTCTCTCCTTTCCACTCCTTCCCCTTCTCTAAGTCCAGTTTTTGTTGGCCAGCTACTCTTGAGTGTGGAGCTTGCTTTGGGGTGTGGTTACCATAGGTGGGCTCACACCATTAAAGAAAATTGATTCTCTAGCCGGACTCCTTTAATCTCAGCACTTAGCAGGCAGAGGAAGGCAGATTTCTGAGTTTGAGGCCAGCCTGGTCTACAGAGTGAGTTCTAGGACAGTCAGGGCTACATAGAAAATTCCTGTCTTTAAAAAAAAAAAACAAAAAACCCAGAAGAGAAACAAAATTATTCTCCCGACAGGTATCAAATGCCAGCAGCCCCTCAAACTAGATTAGGGGCTTCATGCCCACTTCCCCCACTCCATGTTGGGAATTTGTCTGGTTGAGCTTGCACAGGTCTTTCCCAACTGTTAAAATTTGTGTGTCTACTTTGTGTCTGGGAAACATTGTTTCCTTGTAGTCTTCAACCACCCGTGGTTCTTCCAATCTTTCTGCCCTCTTCCTTAATGATCCCTGAATCTTGTGGGGAGAGTGTGATATAATGTCTCATTTCTGTGTTTCTTATCATCTTAACCAAGCTGGAGAGGTGGCTCAGTGATTAAGTCTTGCCTCTTGCAGAGGACCCAAGTCTGACTCCTGGCATCCACAGGATGTAGGGCTTTGCAGCCACCTGTCACTTCAACTTCAGGGATCCAGCACTCTCTGCTGACCTTGCAGGGCAATTGCACTTGCATGCATATACTCCCACACAGACACACGTACAAGATGAAAAATAAAACTAAATCTTTTAAAAATAGATCTTAAGATGCCTATTAGCTCTTTGTATCAGCTTTCAGTAATTCACATGTTTCATCATATTTAAAAGAAATCTATTCACTAGAATGAGAAAATGTCTCCTTTGATCTGAAATACTAGGGAATATCACATATTTTCCTGTCTTCTAAGCATCAGATTCTGCCATTGGGATCATATCTGCCATGTTAAATCTTAAGCTTTCTTAGCAAAGTAACAGGAACTCCCAAAGAACCATGGAGAGATAGATGAATATACTCTGTACATACCACTCTGAAGTTGTTCCTCTGTCAGGGTGAGCTAGCGAGTCAAAACCCTCATATATTATGGATGATGTCTGCGATGGGTCCTTAGCTGTCAACAAAAGTAGTAGGAATTAAGTTTATTCATGTTTTTCTCAAATTTGGCTTCTGTGGGCTAGAGAGATGGCTCTGTAGGTAAAATGCTTACTTGCTATTCAAATAAAATATGAAGGCCTGAGTTCAAACTTCCAGCACATGTGTAAGAAGCCAGGCATAGTCCCAGCACCAGTGAAACAGAGAGAGGAGATCCCTGGAGCCCTCTAGCAAACTGAGTTGGTGAGCTCCACATTCAGTGAAAGACTGTCTGAAAAAGGTGGAGAGCAATCAAGGCAGACACCCAGCCTTGACCTCTAGTCTCCACATACTGCATACACATGCACAAGCACACACATATGCATATGCCACACACACACACACACATAAAAGTTGCCTTCTGATTATTTTCATCTTTTCTGATATAGGAAAATTTTGGTTAATATATGTCTAAGGCCATACACACACAAAATAAACTCTTACACCAGATGTGCTAGTACACGCCTTTAATCCCAGTACTTGGAAGGCAGAAGCAGGCAGATCTCTGTATATTCGATGCCAGCCTGGATCTATAGAGCTAGTTCCAGAATAGCCAGGGCTACATAAAGAAACCCTGTCTTGAAAAACCATAAATTTTATAAATAAATAAGAAAAGAAAACTCTTGAATTAAAACAAAAATTGGAATATAAGCATAGGTCTTAAATTATTAGCAGGCTGGTATAAAAGTCATGTGACTCGAATAATGCTTATCAGGAACCTATGAGCAGTGAAACTTTTTAGAAGCCCTGAGAGTTGTAAATGGAAGCAGAAAGGCGAGCTCTACTGCTTCTGGCGTGCCAGCTTGTCTCCTGTCCAATTTGACCTTGAATCCCACTTCTCAAAATGTTTTAAGCAAGACTTTAGAGGTACAAAACTGTGTTAATGATTTCCTTATTTTGAACATATTTGTAAAATACAAAGACCAGTAGAGCAAATGCTTCATGACTAGAACAAGATGGGCGGGATTCAGAAAGTGTAGTGAAAATAGGCCCCTTCAGAATTAGGAATACTAAATATTACAGTGCTCTTTGACCCTAAACAGGTTGTATAAAATCCCCCAGAATTATTCATAAAATGATTTAGTTAAAATAAACCAGTCTTGTTCCTTCTAGCAGTAAAAACCATTTCCATACTGTGAATGATAATATTAGATCATGTAAATCTTCAGTGCAAATGTGGTGTGCAGGTTATCCTGTCTGCTCATAGGCTCCAACCTTGTATGGCAGCCAGAGAATGTGTATGTGAGTTTCTGACTGCAGGCTCCCAAAGCTGACTGCCTTTCCCAGAAGCAGTGATATAAACCAGTGGGAGTAATGCTCTTAAGTGTTAAGAGAATCAATCATCCACTGAGTCAACTAAACTTCCACAGTATGGTAAACCTTAGCTTCCCCCAAGACCATTAGATAGAACAGCTTATGCACTAAGTACCACGTTAATACAGTGCAGTTAATCTTTTAAATGAGTGAGTACATATATATATAAAAATATATTATTTTTATTATATTATTAAATTATATATTAGTTTTATTTATTATGCATTAATGTGGCCATTTAAACAGATGCTTTCTAAAAGCAAATCTCTCTTCCACATCTTTACCCTAAAACCTGAAAGTCATTATTAATAGCAATTTTATAACCAATAAAAGCTGAGAGTAATCTTATTGACTTCCAACTGGTGACTGAAGCAATAAACACAACAAAAAACACAGTGTTTATTCATAGACTAGAATACTACTGAGCAATTCAAAGAACCAAATTAACATGGATGAATCACGGGTGTGGTAAGCTAAGTGCAAGAACCCAGATCCTAAAGGTAAGTGTGTAATTCGACTTCTGTAGTGTTATAGAGAAAGCAAAACTATGGGGCTAGAAAACATGAATGATTGCTAGAGGAGGTAAATGCCTCTTAACTGCAATTTAACCGAAGAAAGATTTTGTGGGTGATGAAAGTGTTCTGTCTTTTTTTTCTTAAGGTTTATTTTTATGTGTGTGTGTTCCTCTCTGTGTGTACAGGTATCCTTGGACACCAGAACAATGTATCAGATCCCCTGGAGCTGGAGATCCAGGTGGTTATGAATCTCCTGACTTGGGTGCTGAAAACTGAAACTTAGTTCTCTGGAAGAGCAGTATGTGCTTGTAACTACTGCACTGTCTCTCCAGTCCCTTATGGTTCTGTCTTGATTTTAGTGGATATGTTGTGACTGCGTCATCAAAACTCATGGGACTAGCTGGGCTATGGTGGCACATGCCTTTAATCCCACCACTCAGTGGGTAGAGACAAGTGGATCTCAGAGCCAGCTTGGTCTACAGAGCAAGTTCCAGGACAGCCAGGGCTACACAGAGAAACCTTATCTTGAAAAATCAAAAACAAAACAAAACAAAAACCAAAAAATCCAAGCCTCATGGGACTATATGCTTAAGATTAAATTTACTGTATATACTCAATATATACTATTCTAAATATAATCAATATACTTGCCCTTTTAAAATAGAATTATCTTGGAATATATGATGGGATGTATCTGAGATATTTGTAAGTGAAAGGGTGAGTTACAAAACAATATATGATGATAATGTTTTTATGAAAGTTATACAAATACATAACTATGTTTATGTGTGTCTGTGGGTCATTTAAATGCCAAGAACAAAGTTTGGAAAAATATGCTTCAAATTCATAATGTCAGGGTGGACCTGTTTCAAGGAATCCTTAGTCTATAGGCAGCTGTTGAAAGTACTTACAAGAACATATTTATGGAGCTGAGTCATAGACTGTTTGTCTGCAGTGCATGCGATCCTGGGTTCAGTTCACAGGATTTTAAATATATGTATTTGTGTAGTAATGAGGGGCTCAGGCTGCGTTCCCGGCGCAGGGCCCTTTGTGCCATCCGGCTCCAGGTGTGTACCCGAAATAATTACACGGAAACTGTATTCATTGAAATACTGCCTGGCCCATTAGCTCTAGCCTCTTATTGGCTAACTCTCACATATTTGTTTAACCCATTTCTAATAATCTGTGTGTCACCACGAGTTGTGGCTTACCGGGAAAGATTCAGCGTGTCTTCATGGCGGGCGGCTCTCCCTGACTTATTTGTGTGTGGACGAAAAAACATAATTAATAAATGAACATTTTAGGGGGTGGAAAGATGGTTCAGTGGTTGTGAATGCTTGCTTCTCTTCCAGAGGACCCCCACTCAGTTACCAGCACTTACATGCTAACTTACACCCAACTGGAACTCCAGTTCCAAGAGTTCCAATATCCTCTTCTGGCCTACCTGGGCACACATGTGATGCACATACATTCATACAGGCAAACATGCACAAAATAAAAATAAATAAATCTTTTTTTAAAAAAGAAACGTTTTAGAAAGCAGAAAAGATAAACACAAAAAATGTCAAAATAAGATAAACACAAAAAATGTCAATAGTTAGTTCTGCCCATAAGATTACAGATGGATTTTATTTGTTACTTATATTTTCTTACTTTCTAGATAAACAGTTCAGCTTTTATAAATATGAAAAGTGTGTTATTAAATAAAAAAGAAGTAAGGAACTTAGGAAGGATGTTGAGTTAACAAAATAACTTATACAAAATTATAAAAATATTCAAAACAATTTTTTCTGGTAAATAATTCAGATACTCCTAGAATAATGCTTATCAATGTTTTGTCCATACAAATTTCCTAGAATGCTTGTTGAGATAAAGTCTGCATTTGAGCAGGCCCCTAGTTTCAGAGCTGCTTTGTGAGCCACCCTCTTGTACTACACTGGCACTGCCGCAGCCACTGACTGTATGGGGTCCTAAGCCCCTGAAATGTGGTTAGAGATAAGTGTAAACCCGGGATGCTGAAAACTCATACCAAATTAAAAGGCAGGGGCAGCAGAATCATTTTACTTGTACACTATTTTGAAAATACTACGTTCAACTGTAGCACAAATAATAAAAACCCAGAGACATATATTGGAGTTCAAGCTGAAGATCAGAAAAGCAAAGCAGCCAGCCACTGGCTCTTACCTCTACCTCAGTCCGAAATGAGTGAGATCTTGTCTCCACTGAGTTCCTTTCTCTTCCTTTTTATATTTCTCTCTCTGGCCAGCCATATCACTCCTGTCTCCACCTCCCTAGTGCTATGATTAAAGTCTTGTAATCCCAAGTGGTGGGATCACCTTTGTGTGAGCTCTGTTTGTGTTTAGACAGATTCAGGATTGTATAGCTCTGGGTACCCTTGAACTAATGGAGATTCTTCTGCCTGTCTCCCGAGTCCTGGGATTAAAGGTGTGTGCCACCACCTCCTAGCCTGTATAGCTGACCAGTGTGACTGCTTTGCCCTATGATCTTCAGGCAAGCTTTATTTATTAAAACACAAATAATATACCACAATATTTAACCAAAACTAAAATTAATTTTACCTGTTTTTTTCTTACAATTTTAATATAACTAATAGGAATTTTTAAGTTACATTTGTGGTTTATATTTTTAACTTGCTATTATATTGATAATGGAATATCAGTAGTGGTCTAGAATAACTTAATAGGATTTTACTTATGTTAATGTCAGTCTGGATTTTGTTTATATAAATATAATTTGGAAAAGGATTAATAATCTACTAATAACAAGATTGGCAACTTTTGTCTCTATAAATATTCTTAGGATATCTCAAAATTTATAGGCAGTGGTTAAAACAAATAGAAAGCATAGAATTTGATTTGGAAAACACTCTGAGGTCTTTAAAATTTATTACCTGAGAGAATTATTTATCAAAAGGGTGTGTTTGAAATAGAATATACAAATGGTGCTCGCATGAGAGGAAGTGAGTTCTCTGAGAACAGTGTGTTAGACTGTGGTCGCACCCATGAAGTTCTCTGAGAACTGTGTTAGACTGTGGTCGCACCCATGAAGTTCTCTGAGAACAGTGTTAGACTGTGGTCGCACCCATGAAGTTCTCTGAGAACTGTGTTAGACTATGGTTGCACCCATGAAGTTCTCTGAGAACAGTGTTAGACTGTGGTCGCACCCATGAAGTTCTCTGAGAACTGTGTTAGACTATGGTCGCACCCATGAAGTTCTCTGAGAACTGTGTTAGACTATGGTCGTACCCATGAAGTTCTCTGAGAACAGTGTGTTAGACTGTGGTCGCACCCATGAAGTTCTCTGAGAACTGTGTTAGACTATGGTCATACCCATGAAGTTCTCTGAGAACAGTGTGTTAGACTGTGGTCGCACCCATGAAGTTCTCTGAGAACTGTGTGTTAGACTATGGTCGCACCCATGAAGTTCTCTGAGAACAGTGTGTTAGACT